>AP025059.1:28147060-28196857 GCA_036186865.1 Eustoma russellianum
TAAAAGCTTCCATCATCATTCTCTTAACAGCGACTTCAATAACCTATGGGTATGGCACCCTTGGCTCATCATCAATCCACTCGACTTCATTACCTGGCTCTGGGGGAAAAAATAAATGGGTGAGCGACAAAGTCGCCAGCAAGTATACAATAACACCGTACAATAAAGAGAAAACGGCATACAAGAATCAACCCCAATTCCTTAAGTTAAAACATACCTGCCATTACCTTTCCGAAGCATCATACTTAAAGCCATATCAATACTTAGCTAAGATCTAAGTGTCATCACTTAGTTAGATTCTACGTGCCATAGCCAACCCTTACTTCTATGAAAAGGTATCATGCATAATGTGTATGAAAATGTGAATGCGATGCAAATGCAACGGGAAACATTCTTTCTTTCATTTAGACATGCTCATAAAAATACTTGAACTTTCTTTCTTTCTTTTAAATCATGCTCATCATAAAACAAGAGAGTGTGTCAGCCTATTATACCGGGCATGACTCGGTTCTTATAATATGATCACCTTCAGGTCTATTATACCGGACCTGGCTCGGTTCTTATACTCTTCAGACCTATTATACCGGGCCTGGATCGGTTCTTATATTTCATCAGACCTATTATACCGGGCCTGGATCGGTTCTTATACTTCTTCAGATCAATTAACCCCGGATCTGTAGCGGGTTAAGCTGGCCAGAAGGGACGAAATTCTTTCAAAACAGAAACTTTATATAAAACATCGATAAAATCATGAGCATGGAACATATGAGCATGTCAATGCAAGTGCATGGGATGCGACATGGTAAAATGCACTGATAACATCATAAACAACTTTCTTCATGGGCTAGAAAACGATCCAGCAGCATGTCCTGTATTGCCCGGCCTCAAAATCAACCTTTTGAGCCTATTTTCCAGAAACTAAAAATATGGACATGCACCACATGATCTTAACTACATTCTGTACAAATTTCATGCGATTTCGACAAGCGTAGGTACCTCAATAAAAATAATTCCCAACAAGGGTACAACAGAAATTCTGCTGCACTCTCAACTCCATTCCTTACCTTGTCTCCATCCATAAACTCATTATGAGGCTCACTTAGCACCTGGAAATCTTTCCTATTTCCTTTATGAACAATATCCAAATGCCCATTCACCAAAACAAGTCAAAATAAATACGATACAAGTCATACAAGCACAAAGGGTCAATCTGTCCTGTTTTCCAGAATGTTACACCAACTTTAACTCAATGGTTTACCATCAAGATCAATAGATAAAATCAATTTCTTTACATGGATACTTAGCTCTATGTCTTAAGTACTTCTTGTAAAAATTTCAGGTCAATCCAAGATGTTTAAGGTACTTAAATAATTTTTCTCCCTAAGGTGGTACGACCAGAAACTGTTTTGACCCCTTGATACTAAAAATTCATTTCTGGCCAATCCACAAATAATTTTCCAGAAATTCCAACTCCGCAATAAACTAGACATAATAAGCTACGACCACTCTAAAAATAAGCTCAATCCAACGTTTAGAAGGTCCTTAACTATGTCCATCAATTTGGCATAAAATCTGTCCAGAACTCTGGTTTCAACCATCATGCATAGAAATATCCTTTCCTTCCTAACTTTGTTCTTTAGCCTATAATCCAAGTTAATGGTCATTTAATAGACATAATAAGGCTTCCCTATACTAATTCTAGTCTCTTTTTAGCATGCAAAAGTCGTTCATATGGGCTGTTCATTCCTTCTAAACAAAACAGTCCTCTAGTCCAACAATTTCACATATTAAAATCACTAAAAATGCTAGGTTCCATACCAATCATGTCTCATTCAATATCAAACATAGGGCAGTCCCTAATCCATCACTTTTAACTCTTATTTCAAGTTTAAACATGATTTATATTACAACATAAGAGAGGTCTATTATCCATCCTTTCAAAACATAAGAAAAGGTAACAACTTAGGCATATTTTCACTAAAATCATGTCTTAAGCTTCTAGACATTCAAGTATGCACATAATCACATATATTGTAAGGGGTTAAAGTATACTTGCCTCTTCAAGCTAAAGCTCTTGTCTTTGCTTGGTTATGAAGTGAGATGTGATGAAATCCTTCACCTTCTTCACCTTAAGCATACGGTTTTAAGGAAATGAAATGAAAAGATTAGTCTTTATTCAATAGAGGAAATAGGATAGGTTTGAGGGCTAGAGCATCTTACCAAAATAAGCTTGGAATGGAGATTCAAGCATCACAACATGTCATCACCTAAGAAAGTTGATGGCTTTCACCTATTTGCACCATAAAACCTACGGTTTTGGGTATGAAGAAAGGGAGGTCATGTGAGCTTCATTCTTTACCCAAATGAGAATTTTCTTAAGGAACTTGGAACAAGACTTACCTAGAGGTCTTCTTGAGTCTTGAAAGTGAAGTTGAACTTCTATCCTCCAAGATGAAAGGGGCGAAATCTTGGTGAAGGGGATGGAGATTGTCTAAGTGTTTTGCTCTTGCATGATGAGAAGGTAGATGTTTCTAGAATGGTTTGATTTAAAACATGTTAGGGACTTAGGAGAGGGGGACGGTTTTGGAGGGATTTTTGTGAGGGTTAGGGCTTTCTTGAATGTTAATCAAGGTTAGGTTAGTATAACCTTGGTTACTTTATTCCAACTAGGGTTACTTTAGTGCTAACCCAAGTTACTTTATCAAATCATGGTTATCTTAACCTTGGTTTAAGGAAAAAGTAACCATGGTAGGATTTAAAATCCTCCATGTCTAGACACTTAAGGGGGCGGTTGGGTTGGGGTCTTTATGACCTCAACCATACTACTTCCTTCTTTAATGAGTTGTCTTAACTTGTTCCTTAAATGTATGTCTATTTTATTTCCTATTTATTCTTTGCATAATAACTTCTTGTCTTAAATGGTGTAGTAGACTTTAAGTAATTACTTTTAACTAATAAAATTGGCTAGAGAATTCTAGAATTCTCATTCATGCCTTGGCCGAATTTTAGGCTTCTAGGCAACTTGATATTTCTTGTAATTCATGCACTATATTGTTTTTCTTTATTTTATCATATTCTAAAATTAACATATGTATGTATACATATATACACGCCTAGGTGTACCATGTGTTATACATTCCATACGCATATATCATATACACGCACATACATACCTAGTGATGTGTATGGTTTATATATCCCTATATTTCATGTACCGCTTCAATAGTATTTAAGTAAAAGAGTTGAGTGGACTTAAGTAACATGTTCTTAGGAAATCATTGCTTTCATTCCGTCTCATATTCATAGTTTTCATGTACATGATCATTGGGGTACAACACTTTCGATGTGTGGTCTCCCTGCAATGTGCAAAGATGATTTAGGTACCCTTTTAACTTTGGGTCCTTTCGAGTTAGTTAATCATCTCTTGGTAAAAGTACCTTTCGATACCCATACTTGGGTGATCCTTCTCGGTCTATCAAATGGCAAGAATGTAGATGAAGGTGCGATATAATAGACATGTGGTGCATGCACTTTGGGCCTTTGCCCAAGGACTCCCTTATACTCATTAAATGAAGGACGTTTTTGATATGTCCTTGTGTGTGTGTGCGAAGTGCGTGGATGATATGAATTTCGTGTATGCATTATTCTCTTCTTTTCATATCTATAAGGTACAAAGTTATATTTCACATGATATGAAGAAGTGGGGCGTGAGGAAGGGGGCGCTTTCTGCGTCATCTTAGACGCCACTTGCGGCTTAGGGGTGTCTACTTTCTTAGACACAACAAACTTGGTTGGTTTGGTTGATATTTCGTTAGTATCAACGTATCCCAGTCCAGTTTTGTCGCTGTCATGCTTTTGTGATAATATGATACGATGCAGCATGTTGGACCCTGTATCAAATTGTTTCATCATTTTCTCCAAATCAGTATTCCTTGATTTCAAATTTGAAATCTCGGATTTCATTTCATTATTTTGAGTGGTTAATGATGAAATCTCTGTCTTTAATGCAGTAATGACGCATGATGACTCTTTCTTTGAATCGCTTAATTGAGCGACAAGATTCTCGTTAGAGGATTCTAACAGTTTCTTGTCTTCAATTAATCGTTTCTTTTCTTTAGCGAGAGTCTTGGTGAATTTATGCAATTCTAGATACTGACTGAAAAGATCATCATAAGAAGGTTCAGAGTCAGAGTCAGAATCAGATGATACCTCATTAGATGCTTTGGATGCAAAGCACACTTGTGCGGTCTCTTCTTCGGTCTCAGTTTCAGAATCTGATGAATCACTCCAGGTGGAGGCCTTTAGAGCACGCTTCCTTTGTTTGGGTTCTCAGACGAGTCTATTTTTGTTCCGCTCCTTGTCAGGGTATTTAGTATTTTGCTTTTCTTTATTTGGGCAGTCATATGATAAGTGTCCGAGTTTGCCATATTCATAACATTTAACGTCTTTATCGTTTGACTTGTTCTTATTTCTCTTAGTCGTAGTGCCCTTATTTTTGTTTCTAAATGACATTCTCATAAATTTTCTCAATCCTTTAGCCAATAGAATTAGGTCATCATTATCCGATTCGGAATCACTATCATCTACGTGATTTGAGGGAGGGGAGACGTATTCATTTGATTTAAAAGCAATGGCTTTACCTTGTTTAGATGATTCCGATTTCCGTATGATGAGTTTATTTTCATAAACTTTAAGTGATCCGATTAGTTCTTCCATCTTTATTGATTTAGTTTCCTTGCTTTCTTCTATCGCGGTCACTTTAGGGTCCCATTCAGAAGGAAGGCTTCGTAGGACTTTCTGTACCTTTTCCTGCGTAGTAAAAGCCTTACCAAGAGACTCAAGAGAGTTGTAGATTTTAGTCAAACGAAGATCCATATCTACAATAGACTCATTGGGCAATAATTTAAATGACTCAAGTGTGGACATAAGCATGTTAATTTTTGACTCTTTCACTTGACTCGTGCCTTCGTGTTTCATTTCTAGTATCCTCCACATTTCTTGTGCACTCGAACAGTTTGACACATAACTAGACTCACTTTTACTTAATCCGTTTAAAAGCAATTGCATAGCCCTATCATTCATACTAAGTTTCTTTTTATCATCACTCGTATATTCTTGTCTAGTTTTAACAACTTCTAAAGTGACTCCGTCTACGGTGGATACCTTAGATGGGACATAAGGACCATCTTCAATGATTGACCAAAGATCTATATCTATAGCCATAAGAAAAATCTTCATCCTAAATTTCCACTGAATAAACGACTCACCGTCAAAAAGTGGAGGCCTTTGACTCGACATACCTTCTTGCTCTGTTTTGAGATTTGTGGTTGCCATCTCACTGAATCGTTGGATTCCTTGAAGTGAGTGTTCCTGCGCTCTGATACCACCTGTAGGATCTGCAAGGCACCACTAGAAGGGGGGAGGGGGTTGAATAGATGGTGCGGAAAGTGTGGTTTTTAAAATTTCTTTAAACTTGAACAATTCAAGTTCTGAAAACAGATTCTGTTTTCAGGACCATTTTTAAAACGTTTTTAAAACTAGGTTAGAGGTCTCCAAAAATTATGAAATTTTGAGAGAACTTAGCCTCAGATGTTATGAGGGTCTCCTAAAAATTTCAAATTAAAATTCAACCTTTAAACCCTTCAAAAACCATTGGTACTCAGATTGTTCAAATCTGCCAGAACCGGTAGATGGTTTTGAAAAATTAATTCCTATTTGTGTGAACGTCCAAATGCTCTGAAAATTTGAAAAATAACTCTTTATACACTATATTTAAATGTGTTGAAACAGTTTTGCAAAATTATTTTGGGAAGTAGGTAAACTATAATCAAAGTCTCAACCTTTGCAAGTCTGAAAATCAGACTGCACTAGTCTCAGAACTATTGATGTTTGATTGACTTATACTTATCCAAAAGGGTTGAAACTTGTGCCAAATTAAGCCTAGAACGTGTGAGTATATTTATGGAAATTTTTGTGATTTTTGAAAATCGTTTACTATTTTTCCGAATGCGAACAAGAAGGATAAACAGTGAAGTAACTGAAAAGTAAATGCTGAAAAGTAAATTGCACCAGGATTTTTATACTGGTTCGGTTATAAACAACCTACTCCAGTCTTCAAGGAACACCTTCCTTGGTTCACACTAATCACACACACAGAACACACCTTACCACAGGGTTGATAGAGTTACACCTAACTCCAACCCTTTACAAACCTTGTATTGTAAGTACAATTCGCACGAACACCACCATCTTGCTAGAATGAAGATTGATCACACCTTGATCAATCTTTTACAAAGATATATGAATGGTGGTTTATCTCAAGCCTATTCAAGATTGAAAGATATGAAAACAATAGGCTTTTACAAGAAGAGAGAAAGAAAGAAGATGTAGTAGAAGAAGAGCTAGGCTTTTTGATCTCTTTGAATTGCAATGCTTGTTGTTCTTTTGTTAGCTCTCTTCTCTTTCCTTTTAACATGTCCAGCCGTCCCCTTGGTATGTCTCCCCCTCTTAAAAATTATCTTTTAAGTCCTTGAGAGAGTGTAAGACATCATTGTGACAAGGCCTTGCTTACTTGGCATCTTCTTATTGGATGATCATTTAGTCTTCGCTTACTTGGCACCTCCTTTTTGGTTTAACGTTGTCATCATGATGACTTGGAAAAAATCTGAGAATTACACTTAACCATGTGCCAAAATCATCACAAAATAACTTCCATAATTCATGAGATATTCACATAAATTTCAAGACAAAAAAATCCTTCATAAACCAATGCAAAAATCGGCCATTAGTAGTCTTGCCATGCTGAAAATTCAGCATGTGCAACATTCCTTTTCTTTCAAAAATAATACCCAATTTACCTTGATTGTTTCTTTAAAAATTGAATCACCAAGTTATGGTAAGTATTGCTATCACATAACAAATGAACTTGGACACCATATAGCTCTCAAATTCGGCCACACAAGTTGTACACATGCTGAAAAATTTTCAGCATGTGTGATATATAAAATATCACCATTTATTTATTTAAATAATATTCAAAACCTTTTCATTTCTTCTTCTAATCAATTACATAATAAAATAAGATGAAATATCTCACTTTTAATGTCACAAAATCGGCCACCAACATTTTAGCATGCTGAAATTTTCAGCATGTGATATAAGAGAGATATATTTTGAATTCTTACCATTTGTAGCTTCTCTCTTCAATTCACCAACATTGTGTGATTGATCTTTGACCAATCAAGATGCCAACAAAGCTCCACATATGCTCCAAATCAGCTGTAGGTGACGTTGGAATGTGTATGTACAAGTGCTGAAATTTATTTTTGCTAACTTTGTAAAATAGTGCACATTTAATAATATACACATGTAATATTCCAATCAGCCCTTAATTTAATTTTTTAGAACACTTTAAGATGTATATCATATGTAAAAAGTGTCTAGATACGTGTCACATGATGTACCAAAAACGTTCCATGTGTTGTGTGCGTAGAAAACCGAATTTTCGATATTTATCGATTACCCGATTTTTCTCAAATTTAAATTCCAACTTTTGCACATGTTATATATATTATGTTATACATAATATATATAATATATACTTTAAATCACAGCACTTGGCTGGTTTAAAGTGGTACCATTAGCATGTGACAAAATTAAACTTGGAATCTTCACATTTTGGCCTTAATGTGGAGTAATTTGTGTGTGCCAACATGGAAAGTATTTTTGGCTGATTTTTATGTCATGTGCACGAAATTTTAATCCATTTTTGAAGTATAGGGGCTGGCCATTTATTTATGGCAAGTACGTGACACGTTGGCGAAGTTTCGGTATTCGCCCGATACGACAAATTTCGGTTTAGAACCTTTTATCGTGTCGTATTTGATTTGTCATCACCATATCTTATATCATATGATATAAGACCTGAATATACTCATAAATATGAGTTAAGTATAGTGGTGTGACGTTAACGTACGTACGTAAAATATATAACGTGTCGGTAGTACGTTGGAATACATGTGTATGTGCCTTTTAAAAAAAATCTGAAAATAGGTGTAAAATATGTATATAGCCGCGTGTATTAAAGATGGGGAGGAGGAGAAAACTTTCTTTCCTTAGCTTTGTTGACTTTGTGCCTTTTCCAAATATGACTTCCTTTAGTGAACTACTTAGTTTATTAAACTAAGTACTTCACTTAATGAACTAGTTTAGTTCATTAATGGTGGCACCTGAAAATAGTATAAACACAACAAATGTTTGCCATATGATGTAAGCTTTAACGCTTCATGGCTCGTTAGTACGGCAACATAATATATAAGCTAAATTAGGCAAGTAATGGCAAGATATCATGCATACATGTACACGTTTATATATATGCTTGTATACGTTTATATATATATGCATTCAAGTTACTTATTTTGAAATCACTCAAACCCCCTTATCTCTACACATATATGAAATGCATGATTTTTTTTCTTCTTTACAGGCATCTTTTGATTTTCTTTCCAAAATAAAGGGGGAGAGAAAGCATGATTTAAGGGGGAGAGAGATACTGATTGAGAGATACTGATTGCATAAATCAAGGGGGAGCGGATTCTAAATATAAATTTCGAATTTTGAATTTATGCATAATTGAAGGGGGAGCGATAGTGTTGTACCCCAACCATACTGTACTTGGAACTATGATGAAATGGCGTAATGAAATGTTAGATATTCCGAGTACACCTTATTAAGTTATATTATTGCTTCTTTAATTAAATCCCCTTAAAGTAGATACTATACAATTAGAGAGGTGAGCGTTATAAAGCATATAAAATGACCAGTTTGCCCCTCTAGGTTCATGAAGTTTCGGCCAACAGGCCTTTGAGGACCTTTGAGTAATTTTTAGAAGGCTAACCTAAAGCGCCCTCTTAAAAGCAAGACTAAAAGCCTACACAATAAATTAGATATTGTAAGTAATAGTATAATTATATAAGTATGTATTGAGAAATGAGGGAAGTAACAAAAATAACCCCATACACCCCAAGAAATTCGGCCACCATGATGAGGGATCTAGAAGACTCCATGGTCTTCTCTTTCTTGGATATTTTACAAGCCAAGAATTAAAATAATTTCAAGAAAGCAAGCATGAAAGACATAAATTAATAAAATAGTGAAAAGAGAACAAGCATGGGAGACAAGCATGGGCAAAAAGTAGTCATTTTACAAGACCAAAACTACTTTTCTTACTTTTTATGCACCATTTTGCCCCCTCCTTCCCCTAAACCCGCCGGCCCCCTCTTTCTTCTCCATGAAGATTTCTTTAAGTTCATCCATGGAAGCTCCATCTCCACCTTCAACTCCTAACAACCCTCAAGGCTCCTATCAAGACAAGAACTAAAATCTTCTTACACCCCTAGACTCTCAAACTTTCGGCCCCATTGAAGCTTGGGAGTGTCAAGACTATCTTCATCTCCAAGCCCCAAGAACTCATCTAGGTAAGTTCCATGTTGACTATCCTAAGTGATTTCCACATTGCAAATGATAAAGCTCACATTGTATCTCTTGTTCCATGCCAAAACCGTGACCCCAAGGAGGGTCACTAGGGGAAGATTTTGCAAGAAACTAAGAGGAGCTAATTTCTTGGTGGTTGGATTCATTGCTATCCCCATTCAAGTTTCATGTTGGTAAGAAAATCAAAGCCTAAATCTAGTTGTGTTTCACTTAAGATAATAGCTAATTGTCCTTCTCTTTCTTATTCCAAAATCGTGGGTTATGATGAAGTTGGAGGAAGACTTCACTCTATTCCAAACAAGGCTCAAGCTAGGAGAAAGCTCTAAGATTGAAAGAGGCAAGTATACTCTAGCCAATCTTGCCTTATTTGTGAAGTGCATGCTTGAATGACTAGCCATTTTTAGGTTATGAATCTTAGTTGAATATGCTAAGTACAAGACAAGTAAACTAGTTGTTATGAGAAAAGTGGTAGCATGAAGGAAAGATTTGTTACATGAATGTGTTGAGACTGTTTTTGATATGATTCATGAACAGGTTTCTTATGGTTTAAATCATGTCATGAGGCTTGAAAACATTATGTTTAAGTATGTATTTGATGGATATTAAGTCACCTTAAAGAGTGAAGTTGATTTGAAATGTTTGAACCATAAAAGTGATGATGTGCTGAAATCACTGGACAGATTTGTGTTGCTGGTTGTGTGGTCTGAGAACGAATCTTAGAAGTGTTAAATTAAGCTAAGTTTTGGCATGACACTAGCTCTATGTGTTGAGTAAGTGTGAGAGTTAGAATTGCAGTAAAAAGAGTTCTGGTTTATTTTTAATAATTCGTTTGGTAAAACTGCTCATACAGAAGTACTGGAGCTGGACAGTTTTGATGTGTCATGTTGTACGATCTGAACATTAACCTTAGGAGTGTTCAAATTGGCTATTATTTGGTATGATGTTAGCCTCATATGTATATGAAGTGTGAGAGTTGGAATTTCATTAAAAGGAGTTGTGGATTGTTTTTAATGAAATTTTTAGTAAGGGTTGGTCAAACAGAAATACTGAAACTGGACAGTTTTTGGTAACGTGTTGTATGACCTGAAAATGGACCTTGTGAGGGTTCAAATGTGCTAATTTCTGGTATGGTGATATAATTATGTATTTATTAAGTGTGAAAGCTGGAATTTCATTGAAAGGAGTCGTGGTTTATTTTTAATGAAATTCTTAGTAAAACTGCTCAAACAGAGTTGCTGGAACAGGACAGTTTTGAGTAGTAAGTTGTGTGGCTCTAAAATGCACCTTAGGAATGTCCAAACGGGATGATTTTTGACATGGTGATATTTTGATGTGTTTGTGACATCTGTGAGTTGGAATTTTGGTAAGAAGAGTTGTGGTTTGGTCACAATTCAATTCGTGATTTAACTGGTCATTCCAGTTTCTGCAGGTACCCAGTTTGGGAATGTAATTAGATGACCCCCTTAAGCTTATTGGATTGCCTTGGAATTTTTATGGTAACTACCCAAGACATAGAGGTACAAGTTCATGTAAATAAACCATCATAAAACCACCATTTTGATGGTTAACAACTGAATGGAAGTTGGAGTACAAAACTGGAAAACAGGACAACTTAATGTCTTAAGTTGGGAGGCTTTGTTCTGGATCATTTAGGCTTAAATGTGATGTTTATCCTTATGAATATTATTCCTAGGTATGTTAGCTATGTTTTCCAGGTGTTGGATCAAAGTGATTAAGGTTTGATGATCCATCAAAATGAGGTAAGGCGGTACTTCCCTGCTGATTTCAGCAGTATCTTTGATGATACTTGATGTTTTGAGGTCGTTAGACATTCCAGAATGTTACGAAATTTTTATGGCATGTGTCTAAGGCTTCATTATGCATGTGTATGACATGAGTTGATGAAAATGAGCACGAATTGATGAGCATGAGGCTGTATGAACATAAGATGATTGCTGGACAGTTATTCCAGTCGATAAGACAAGTCCGTGCACGCATGTTATGATGCATTTGTCCACGAGTTGCATGTTGCATATCATGCATCATATTGTCCATGTTTACACAATTTATGAAACTGATTTTTATGCTAAAGATTGATTATTTTCATATGATAGTCCGTACATGCATGTTATGATGTATTGGTCCACGAGTTGCATGTCGCATATCATGCATCGCATTGTCCATGTTTATACAATTTATGAAACTGATTTTTATGCTAAAGATCGATGAGAAAGCGTTTTTGAAAAGAGTTTTTCATATGATTTATGAAATTGATTTTATGTCATCTAATGATGAGAAAGATCTTTTAAAAAGAAGTTTTCGGATTTGAAAGAAAGATTCACTTGGTACCATTCGTTTCTGGCCAGCATAACCCGCTCAGATCCGGGGTTAATTGATCTGATATCTGTTCTGGACCCGCTCAGATCCGGGGTTAATTGATCTGATATCTGTTCTGGACCCGCTCAGATCCGGGGTTAATTGATCTGATATCTGTTCTGGACCCGCTCAGATCCGGGGTTAATTGATCTGATATCTGTTCTGGACCCGCTCAGATCCGGGGTTAATTGATCTGATATCTGTTCTGGACCCGCTCAGATCCGGGGTTAATTGATCTGATATCTGTTCTGGACCCGCTCAGATCCGGGGTTAATTGATCTGATATCTGTTCTGGACCCGCTCAGATCCGGGGTTAATTGATCTGATATCTGTTCTGGACCCGCTCAGATCCGGGGTTAATTGATCTGATACTCTGTTTTCATGATGATGGTTTCATGGTACCACATGATGATGATTTTTACGATGACATGATATTATGCATTGCAGCATGCGTACCCCATGCGTACGATACATCATAACAAGTATATGATTTGAAAGAAGGAATGAAAGAAAAGATTTTCATGGTTCATTATGCATGTATCGACGATGATGTTTTGAAAGAAAAAAAAAGAAAGAAAGAACGAGGCTTTCATGTTTTCATTATGCACTGCATTTGCATAATCATGCGCATTGCATATGGTCACGGGTATGATGTTGAGTCTAGTTTCACTAAGCTATGATCATCTTTGCTTCATGACTAAGTTACGATCGTGTTGCCTTAGCAGCTATTGACTGAAGGGATGAGATACTAGCTAAATGCTAGGAGAAATGTTACTTAAGTTACGATCTTGTAATTTTTCATTGCCTAAGTGATGATCTTATTACATTTGTTATGTAAGTTATGATCTTATTTCCTTTATGACTAAGTGATGATTCTATTTCCTTAGTGGTATTGAATGGAAAGACAGGTATGATGGAAAAGTCCAAACTTTGGGGATCTGGTTCTTGTATGTACTTCCCATTTAATGCATGATTGTTTATGGTGTACTTGCTGGTGACTTTGTCACTCACCCCTTATTTTTCCTCCCAGAGTTTACAGGAAACTGGGTAGCAAGGATTGAAGACGAGCATAGGGTCCCATCCCATAAGCATGTGAGTGGATGCCAGCTTAGGGATTCTCTTATGACGGATTATGTTGGAGTCACTGACTGAGGATTTATTTCATGAAAAGAACATGATTGTAAAGTTATGTCAGATGTACAGAATGTTTTATTGAAAAGTTTTAATTCTGCCTAAATTTTACTACCATGTTAAATGTTGGCATGGAAGTCCACGACTTATGTTATGGATTTTCGCATGTTATGCATGACGCTTTGTACTCTCCTGAGTGAAGTACGGTGGGTGCACCGCATCCGGACGAGGCCGGGTGTGGGGCGCTACAGGTGGTATCAGAGCAAAGGCTCCAGATCCGGGCAGAATGTAGAACTAAGTTATGATTATAGTCAACTAAGTTTGATCTTAGACCTAAGTTCTGATCTTAGACGAGAGTTGACCCTAGACCGGGTTGATTTAGACTTGAAATCAGGGTGTTGACCAAAAGATAAAGCCCTAGTCGATGGCCACCCCTAGAATGTAATCGTGCCTGCTTGCATGACCATAAGATCGTATATGGATTACGAATATAACGGTGTCGCTTATCCTGAATACTTATACCCTAAGCAAGGCTCCGACACTTCGTGGTGCGGATGGCACAACAATTCAGTAAGATGACATCATCACTGTCACCCCAGGAGGTAGTAAACATTACTAGCAATAGTTAGTAAGAACACGTATTCCCAAGGTTTGGCAGAGAATTTAGTTCATAATAGGCAGAAAGACGGTTAAGTAAAGTTGAGAGTGAGTCCATGCTGATATTGGTACTGGATAGAGTGAGAGCCAAGTCTAAGAGGAGTTTTGTGAGTTCTTCTTAGAACTTAGTCACGAGAAGGGTGGAGGAATATGACTCACTAAGACAAGGGTCACGCATCACCGTGCCCATTCCTTATTTTGGGACAGTAGGTTTCTTTGATTAAAAAAAAATAAATAAATAAAAATGAATGAAACGAATTAACAAACCAACGAAGGAGAGGGTGGAAACCGTACCCATATAAGGCTAGTTTATGTGGATGGCAAGGAAACAACCAAGGTACGCCTAATAAGTGTGAGATACCTATGTCCTCTGCTCTACTCCCTAATTACCGAGCATGAGTGGTTATGATAGTTTTCTTTAAGTTATGATAACTAGACCATAAGGAAGTAAATGAGGTTATTAGTGGTAGTATGACCGAGTATAACACTGTATTTGAGACTTGGGGTCTCTGCCATTATGCGTCATCGTTAGCACATGTACATATTTTGTTGTACATGGATTTTATGGTGAATCGATCGGCATATCATGTTCTATTATTCTTACCAAGAGGGCTATAGCCAAATTTGGAAACGTTATGACATCACGATATGGAAGCGCCATATTAGGCAAGCTATGAAAAGCAAGTCATGATTATGAAAATCATGTTTTATGCGATCGGTCCACCTTAGGATGATGATTAAGAATTCCCTAAGTCTATGAAGATACCTCACCGATGGGCGCCTACTAAACCGAAAGAAAACTAAAGGGAACAATTGCGTGAGCTCTTAAGAAAGAAACTTATCCGCCTGGGATTCTCCCGTGTTACTCGTAAAGAAGAAGGAAGGAGGCATGCGTCCTTGCGTGGATCATAAAGAACTCAACATGATCACTATAAGGAATAAGTACCCTTTTGCCCAGGATCGATGATCTATCTAACCAACTTTCGGATAAGCAATGGATAAGGGAGTTATGTTGGTACTTCTTAAGGATGAATTCATAGAAATGTTGTAAGATGATGAGGCGTGACGGGACTGTTTTGGAGTAATCTAAAACAATGGCCATTTGAGAGGCGGAATGGGGAATCCCATAAGACATGATGTTTGGATCGAGAATTTATAAGTTAAGAATATCTAACGCACTCCAGCAGTGATGTTACGATTTGGCATATTCTCATTTATAGGATAATGTTTTCCAATGTTTCATGAACAAGCAAATAGTGACGCGTGCACGTTTTCAAGTATCAAAAGAGAAAACAAGGATTTGTGATGAATAAGAAACATTTGAAATGTCATAAATGGGACATAAGTTTCAAAGGAGAAACCATGACTTCTAGTTCCATTTTAGGAAGTTATTGCGAAAGTAAAATTATTACATAGTAAGTCGACCAATGGGACGGATGACTGCGGCAAAGGCCTTGTGAAGAGCTTGGTATGTGTACATTATGGGAGTTATTTCGAATGTCGTTGGATGCTGTTTCGTACGTAAAATGACCGTTATATATTTACAGAAAGTATGTTTACAACAAAGAGCTAAGGATAATGTCTGCCAAGTTTTGCATGTTTTATGAAAAGGAAATCTAAGCATTTCATGATCATGCTAACCCGGAATAGATATCATTATCAGTACGTAGTATCAAGATTGAAAGTGCTTGAGATATGAGAAGGGTTACGGTAACGCCTCTAGAAAATTAAGAAAAGTTCCGATGTGACCTCTAAGATGAGTTGAACAAGGCAGTTCTGAGGGATTTAGATAGAAACTTTATTTTATCTTAATTACCTAAAGGTAAGAAAGGAGCATCAAAGACATGAGAGATTGTTGCAACCCCTTAAGTACTGAGTGGAAGAGGGATCATATCACTATGGATTTTATGACTGACCTGCCAAGGACAAAGAATGGACATGATGCTATTTGGGTTGTAGTCAATCAATTGATGAAACCGTCCCTTTCATGGCTCTTACGAAGCGCTATATGGAAGCATGTGTCGATCTTCCCTTTATTGGGATGAAATTGGAGATAAAGTTTTCACAGGACCTAATTTAGTGGACCAAACTCGAGAAAGGCTCTAGGCAAACGATCTATCCCTATAGTTAAGGTGCAATGGAAACACCACTCTGCTGAGAAAGCCACCTGGGAGACTGAAGAAAACATGAGAAAACCGTACTCACATCTTTTGGTTAGTACCTTAAGTTTCGAGGACGAAACTTATGATAAGGGGGGGAGGATGTTGTACCCCAACCATACTGTACTTGGAACTATGATGAAATGGCGTAATGAAATGTTAGATATTCCGAGTACACCTTATTAAGTTATATTATTGCTTCTTTAATTAAATCCCCTTAAAGTAGATACTATACAATTAGAGAGGTGAGCGTTATAAAGCATATAAAATGACCAGTTTGCCCCTCTAGGTTCATGAAGTTTCGGCCAACAGGCCTTTGAGGACCTTTGAGTAATTTTTAGAAGGCTAACCTAAAGCGCCCTCTTAAAAGCAAGACTAAAAGCCTACACAATAAATTAGATATTGTAAGTAATAGTATAATTATATAAGTATGTATTGAGAAATGAGGGAAGTAACAAAAATAACCCCATACACCCCAAGAAATTCGGCCACCATGATGAGGGATCTAGAAGACTCCATGGTCTTCTCTTTCTTGGATATTTTACAAGCCAAGAATTAAAATAATTTCAAGAAAGCAAGCATGAAAGACATAAATTAATAAAATAGTGAAAAGAGAACAAGCATGGGAGACAAGCATGGGCAAAAAGTAGTCATTTTACAAGACCAAAACTACTTTTCTTACTTTTTATGCACCATTTTGCCCCCTCCTTCCCCTAAACCCGCCGGCCCCCTCTTTCTTCTCCATGAAGATTTCTTTAAGTTCATCCATGGAAGCTCCATCTCCACCTTCAACTCCTAACAACCCTCAAGGCTCCTATCAAGACAAGAACTAAAATCTTCTTACACCCCTAGACTCTCAAACTTTCGGCCCCATTGAAGCTTGGGAGTGTCAAGACTATCTTCATCTCCAAGCCCCAAGAACTCATCTAGGTAAGTTCCATGTTGACTATCCTAAGTGATTTCCACATTGCAAATGATAAAGCTCACATTGTATCTCTTGTTCCATGCCAAAACCGTGACCCCAAGGAGGGTCACTAGGGGAAGATTTTGCAAGAAACTAAGAGGAGCTAATTTCTTGGTGGTTGGATTCATTGCTATCCCCATTCAAGTTTCATGTTGGTAAGAAAATCAAAGCCTAAATCTAGTTGTGTTTCACTTAAGATAATAGCTAATTGTCCTTCTCTTTCTTATTCCAAAATCGTGGGTTATGATGAAGTTGGAGGAAGACTTCACTCTATTCCAAACAAGGCTCAAGCTAGGAGAAAGCTCTAAGATTGAAAGAGGCAAGTATACTCTAGCCAATCTTGCCTTATTTGTGAAGTGCATGCTTGAATGACTAGCCATTTTTAGGTTATGAATCTTAGTTGAATATGCTAAGTACAAGACAAGTAAACTAGTTGTTATGAGAAAAGTGGTAGCATGAAGGAAAGATTTGTTACATGAATGTGTTGAGACTGTTTTTGATATGATTCATGAACAGGTTTCTTATGGTTTAAATCATGTCATGAGGCTTGAAAACATTATGTTTAAGTATGTATTTGATGGATATTAAGTCACCTTAAAGAGTGAAGTTGATTTGAAATGTTTGAACCATAAAAGTGATGATGTGCTGAAATCACTGGACAGATTTGTGTTGCTGGTTGTGTGGTCTGAGAACGAATCTTAGAAGTGTTAAATTAAGCTAAGTTTTGGCATGACACTAGCTCTATGTGTTGAGTAAGTGTGAGAGTTAGAATTGCAGTAAAAAGAGTTCTGGTTTATTTTTAATAATTCGTTTGGTAAAACTGCTCACACAGAAGTACTGGAGCTGGACAGTTTTGATGTGTCATGTTGTACGATCTGAACATTAACCTTAGGAGTGTTCAAATTGGCTATTATTTGGTATGATGTTAGCCTCATATGTATATGAAGTGTGAGAGTTGGAATTTCATTAAAAGGAGTTGTGGATTGTTTTTAATGAAATTTTTAGTAAGGGTTGGTCAAACAGAAATACTGAAACTGGACAGTTTTTGGTAACGTGTTGTATGACCTGAAAATGGACCTTGTGAGGGTTCAAATGTGCTAATTTCTGGTATGGTGATATAATTATGTATTTATTAAGTGTGAAAGCTGGAATTTCATTGAAAGGAGTCGTGGTTTATTTTTAATGAAATTCTTAGTAAAACTGCTCAAACAGAGTTGCTGGAACAGGACAGTTTTGAGTAGTAAGTTGTGTGGCTCTAAAATGCACCTTAGGAATGTCCAAACGGGATGATTTTTGACATGGTGATATTTTGATGTGTTTGTGACATCTGTGAGTTGGAATTTTGGTAAGAAGAGTTGTGGTTTGGTCACAATTCAATTCGTGATTTAACTGGTCATTCCAGTTTCTGCAGGTACCCAGTTTGGGAATGTAATTAGATGACCCCCTTAAGCTTATTGGATTGCCTTGGAATTTTTATGGTAACTACCCAAGACATAGAGGTACAAGTTCATGTAAATAAACCATCATAAAACCACCATTTTGATGGTTAACAACTGAATGGAAGTTGGAGTACAAAACTGGAAAACAGGACAACTTAATGTCTTAAGTTGGGAGGCTTTGTTCTGGATCATTTAGGCTTAAATGTGATGTTTATCCTTATGAATATTATTCCTAGGTATGTTAGCTATGTTTTCCAGGTGTTGGATCAAAGTGATTAAGGTTTGATGATCCATCAAAATGAGGTAAGGCGGTACTTCCCTGCTGATTTCAGCAGTATCTTTGATGATACTTGATGTTTTGAGGTCGTTAGACATTCCAGAATGTTACGAAATTTTTATGGCATGTGTCTAAGGCTTCATTATGCATGTGTATGACATGAGTTGATGAAAATGAGCACGAATTGATGAGCATGAGGCTGTATGAACATAAGATGATTGCTGGACAGTTATTCCAGTCGATAAGACAAGTCCGTGCACGCATGTTATGATGCATTTGTCCACGAGTTGCATGTTGCATATCATGCATCATATTGTCCATGTTTACACAATTTATGAAACTGATTTTTATGCTAAAGATTGATGTATTTTCATATGATAGTCCGTACATGCATGTTATGATGTATTGGTCCACGAGTTGCATGTCGCATATCATGCATCGCATTGTCCATGTTTATACAATTTATGAAACTGATTTTTATGCTAAAGATCGATGAAAAAGCGTTTTTGAAAAGAGTTTTTCATATGATTTATGAAATTGATTTTATGTCATCTAATGATGAGAAAGATCTTTTAAAAAGAAGTTTTCGGATTTGAAAGAAAGATTCACTTGGTACCATTCGTTTCTGGCCAGCATAACCCGCTCAGATCCGGGGTTAATTGATCTGATATCTGTTCTGGACCCGCTCAGATCCGGGGTTAATTGATCTGATATCTGTTCTGGACCCGCTCAGATCCGGGGTTAATTGATCTGATATCTGTTCTGGACCCGCTCAGATCCGGGGTTAATTGATCTGATATCTGTTCTGGACCCGCTCAGATCCGGGGTTAATTGATCTGATATCTGTTCTGGACCCGCTCAGATCCGGGGTTAATTGATCTGATATCTGTTCTGGACCAGCTCAGATCCGGGGTTAATTGATCTGATATCTGTTCTGGACCCGCTCAGATCCGGGGTTAATTGATCTGATACTCTGTTTTCATGATGATGGTTTCATGGTACCACATGATGATGATTTTTACGATGACATGATATTATGCATTGCAGCATGCGTACCCCATGCGTACGATACATCATAACAAGTATATGATTTGAAAGAAGGAATGAAAGAAAAGATTTTCATGGTTCATTATGCATGTATCGACGATGATGTTTTGAAAGAAAAAAAAAGAAAGAAAGAACGAGGCTTTCATGTTTTCATTATGCACTGCATTTGCATAATCATGCGCATTGCATATGGTCACGGGTATGATGTTGAGTCTAGTTTCACTAAGCTATGATCATCTTTGCTTCATGACTAAGTTACGATCGTGTTGCCTTAGCAGCTATTGACTGAAGGGATGAGATACTAGCTAAATGCTAGGAGAAATGTTACTTAAGTTACGATCTTGTAATTTTTCATTGCCTAAGTGATGATCTTATTACATTTGTTATGTAAGTTATGATCTTATTTCCTTTATGACTAAGTGATGATTCTATTTCCTTAGTGGTATTGAATGGAAAGACAGGTATGATGGAAAAGTCCAAACTTTGGGGATCTGGTTCTTGTATGTACTTCCCATTTAATGCATGATTGTTTATGGTGTACTTGCTGGTGACTTTGTCACTCACCCCTTATTTTTCCTCCCAGAGTTTACAGGAAACTGGGTAGCAAGGATTGAAGACGAGCATAGGGTCCCATCCCATAAGCATGTGAGTGGATGCCAGCTTAGGGATTCTCTTATGACGGATTATGTTGGAGTCACTGACTGAGGATTTATTTCATGAAAAGAACATGATTGTAAAGTTATGTCAGATGTACAGAATGTTTTATTGAAAAGTTTTAATTCTGCCTAAATTTTACTACCATGTTAAATGTTGGCATGGAAGTCCACGACTTATGTTATGGATTTTCGCATGTTATGCATGACGCTTTGTACTCTCCTGAGTGAAGTACGGTGGGTGCACCGCATCCGGACGAGGCCGGGTGTGGGGCGCTACAGATAGGATTCAAATCATGTGCATAAGTTATTTTGAAAATCATCAAAAGGGGGAGATTGTAGAGAAAAAGGGGTTTGAGTGATTTTCAAATACATGATTTAAATATGCACAAAAACGAGCATAAGATAAAATGTGCATAAGGTATACATGTATGCATGATACATTGCTATTACTTGCCTTATTTAGCTTATATATAATGTTGCCGGACTAACGAGCCATGAAACGTTAAAGCTTACATCATATGGCAAACATTTGTTGTGTTTATACTATTTTCAGGTGCCACTATTAATGAACTAAACTAGTTCATTAAGTGAAGTACCTAGTTTATTAAACTAAGTAGTTCATTAAAGGAAGCCACATTTGGAAAAGGCACAAAGGCAACAAAGCTAAGGAAGGAAAGTTTTCTCCTCCTCCCCTCCTTAATGTGTACACGCCACATATACATATATTACATATATTTTCAGATTTTTTAAGAAAAGGCACATACACATGTATTCCAACGTACTACCGACACGTTATATATTTTACGTACATACGTTAACGTCACACCACTATACTTAACTCATATTTATGAGTATATTCAATTCTTATATCATATGATATAAGATATGGTGATGACAAATCAAATACGACACGATAAAAGGTTCTAAACCGAAAATTGTCGTATCGGGCGAATACCGAAACTTCGCCAACTTGTCACGTACTTGCCATAAATAAATGGCCAGCCCCTATACTTCAAAAATTGATGAAAATTTCGTGCACATGACAGAATATTCAGCCAAAAATACTTTCCATGTTGGCACACACAAATTAATCCACATTAAGGCCAAAATGTGAAGATTCCAAGTTTAATTTTTTCACATGTTAATGGTACCACTTTAGACCAGCCAAGTGCTGAGATTTAAAGTATATATTATATATATTATGTATAACATAATAATAACATGTGCAAAAGTTGGAATTTAAATTAGAGAAAAATCGGGTAATTGATAAATATCGAAAATTCGGTTTTCTACGCACACAACACATGGAACGTTTTTGGTACATCATGTGACACGTATCTAGACAATTTTTACATATGATATACATCTTAAAGTGTTCTAGAAAATTAAATTAAGGGCTGATTGGAATATAACATGTATGTATTATTAAATGTGCATTATTTCACAAAGTTAGCAAAAATAAATTTCAGCACATGTACATACATATCCAACGACACCTACAGCTGAGATGGAGCTTATTTGGAGCCTTGTTGGCATATTGATTGGTCAAGGATCTATCATACAATGTTGGTGAATTAAAGAGAGAAGCTACAAATGGTAAGATTTCAAACCTTGTCTTATTTGAAACACATGCTGAAAATTTCAGCATGTGAGTTTAAGGGTGCCGAATTTTATCAAGTAAATGAGGCATATTTTACTTCTTGAATTAAGTGAATTAATTGGGAGACAATTTGGAAGTGTTTTGAATATTTTATGGAATAAAGAAAGTGATATTTTTGAATATCACACATGCTGAAAAATTCAGCATGTGTGTAATGTATATGGGCGAAATATAGGTCACATGGTTGTCAAATTTTATTCCATACATGATGAGAATATTGTATACTAAATGTTGATTGAATTCTTGAATTAAAACAATGCAAAATAGGCAACATTTTGAAGAAAGAGTGGATGTTACACATGCTGAAATTTCAGCATGTGCAAGACATGTTTATGGCCGAATTTCTTACCCAATTTTGTAAGATATTATCTTGCTTAACTTTATGTGACAATCTTATGAATTATGGTAATTATTTTGTGATGATTTTGGCACATGTTTAAGTGTTATTCTCAGATTTTTTCAAGTCATCAATGATGACAACATTCAACCAATCATGAAGTGCCAAGTAAGCGAAGCTTAGATGATCATCCAATAAGAAGATGCCAAGTAAGCAAGGCCATGTCACAATGATGTCTTACGTCCTCCCAAAGACTTAGAAGATAATTTTCAAGAGGGAGACTACACTCAAGGGGGCGGCCAAAACAAATTAAAAGGAGAGAAAGAAGAGCAAAACAAGAACAAGAACAAGAGTTGCAAGTTCAAGGATCAAAAGTGTTCTAGCCTTCTTCTTCTACATTCTCTTTCTTTCTTTCTTCTTGAAAGCCTATTGTATTCATATCTTTCAATCTTGAATAGGCTTGATATAGAACACCACTCATTATATATCTTTGTAAAAGATTGATCAAGGTGTGATCAATCTTCATTCTTGCGAGGTGGTGGTGTTCGTGCAAATTGTATTCACCGTACAAGGTTTGTAAAGGGTTGGAGTTAGGTGTAACTCTATCAACCCTGTGGTAAGGTGTGTTGTGTGTGTGATTAGTGTGAACCAAGGAAGGTGTTCCTTGAAGACTGGAGTAGGTTGTTTATAACCGAACCAGTATAAAATTCTTGGTGCCATTTACTTTCTGCATTTACTTTTCAGTTACTGCACTGATTATCCTTCTTGTTCGCATTCGTAAAAATAGTTAACGAATTTCAAAAATCACGACAATTTCCAGAAATATACTCACACATTCTAGGGTTAATTTGGCACAAGTTTCAACCCTTTTGGATAAGTATAAGTCGATCAAACATCAAAAGTTCTGAGAATAGTGCAGTCTGATCTTCAGACTTGCAAAGGTTGAGACTTTGATTGTAGTTGACCTACTTCCCGAAATAATTCTGCAAAACTGTTTCAACCCATTTAAATATAGTATATAAAGAGTTAGTGGTTAAATTTTCAGAGATTTAGGACGTTCACACAAATAGGAATAAATTTTTCAAAACCATCTACCGTTTCTGGCAGATTCGAGCAATCTGAGTACCAACGGTTTTTGAAGGCGTTAAAGGTTGATTTTAATTTGAAATTTTTATGGAACCCTCATAACATCTGAGGCTAAGTTCTCTCAAAATTTCATAATTTTTGGAGACCTATAACCTGGTTTTAAAAACGTTTTAAAACTGGTCCTGAAAACAGAATATGTTTTCAGAAGTTGAATTGTTTAGGTTCAAACAAATTTTAAAAACCACACTTTCCGCACCACCTATTCAACCCCCCCCCCCCTTCTAGTGATGCCTTGAAGATCCTACACAAGTAAGTCTAAGTGAAACAATTCTAGTACATGACTAGTACTCACTTCATGTTTCGGTTTTAATGTTTCTTTAATGTGTTTTCCTTTAATACACGTTTTACATAGTTGAAAATTATCTAAGTCTAACTTAGGCATTCCTCTAATTAAATTCTTAGATAATTTCTTAATGGTTGAAATTTCTATATGACCTAATCTTCTATGCCATAAAATCTGAGTCGTGTGATATTAAACACTTAACCTTAGCATCTAACATGTTATCTAAGGTAAGAGTGTAAATGTTACCATCTCTATTTCCTTTTAATAAAATTTCTCCTTTTTCATTTATTATATCACAAGAATTAGGAAGAAAAGATACATTATATCCACAATCTATAAGTTGAGAAATACTTAATATAGTATAAGAAAAATTACTTACTAACAACACATTTCGCATTTGAAATGTGTTAGGGTCCCTAATTGTTCCTTTTCCAACAACTTGTCCTTTGTTGTTGTCACCGAATGTTACATTTCCTCCATTCTTGATATGTTCCAACTCGGTGAATAGTTTGGGGTTGCCCGTCATATGCCTTGAACATCCACTATCTAAAAACCATTTGGTTTTTAGATTCTTTGACTTTACCTCCTTCTTGCATTCCTTGCGTTTTTCTTACAATGGAGACAAAGTTTTAGGTACCCTTTATTTGGGTCCTTGAATGTTAGGAGCACCACCCTTGTTTAGATATCCCTTAGATATCCAAACTTGGACATACCTTCTAGGCACATTTTTAACATAGGTTGAATATAAAGGATGAACATATGTTTGACCATTCCAAAAAGATGTTGCATTGTCATACATGTTATATCTTGGTTGATAAGTACTATGTCTTGGTCGATTTTGATAGTGTGTATAAGGCATATAATTTTGTTTCTTGAATGGCGCTATGTATGTATGTTCATATGTATTTCTATAAGGCTTATATAAGTGTTGCCTATACTTAGGTTCATAATAAGTTGGATGCATTTTGTTAGGTCTAGATGTATTTATATACATGTAGGCATAATTTCTAGGTTGTCTAGATGCAAAGTTTTGCCTAGATGTACGTTTATACGTGTGTATATTTATGGGTGCGTGTCGTATTTTTTCCTTGATATAAGTAGAAGAAGGTGTAGAACAAGATGTAGCAGGCAAAATTAATTTTGTTGTATTATATGGCAACTTTGTACTAGATGAGACAAACTTAGTCTTTTTATCTACTTTTACATTTTCTTCTTTATAGCCTAACCCGGTTTTATCATTTCCATACTTTTGTGATGATATTAGTGTATCTAACATATTAGCATCCGATTTAAATTGTTGTAACATTTTTTCTAGGTTTAGTTTAGAAGACTTAAATTGTCCTATCTCATTTTCACAACTTTCTAACTTAGACTTTAACATACTATTTTCAATTTTTAACTTTTGTTCATTTTTCCTAAGTGATTCAATGTTAATCTCTAAAGAATCAAGAGTATTAGTAGACTATTGTTTAAAAGATTCCAATTGATTGGAAAATTCCAAGTTGGACGTCTTCAACTTGTCATTTTCTTCAATTAGTTTCTTCTTTTCTTTAGAGAGCCTCTTACAGTGAGCATGCATTCTTAAAAATTCTTCATACATTTCATCAAATGTCATGTCACTATCAGAATCACTGTCAGAACAAGAACTTACCTCGTTGGATACGAAGCAGACTTGAGCTTCCTCAGTTTGATTCTGAGTCGGATGAGTCGCTCCATGTGCTCATCTTCATTGCTCGTTTGCCTTTCCTTGGCTTAGACTCCTTTGTCTTTGTCGTTTGTGCCTCCTTGTCCTTGGCTTGTTTATTATTGTTGTTATTATTATTATTTTTCTTTGTTGGACAACCATATGAAATATGTCCTTTTTGACTGCATTCATAGCGCTTTAACTCTTTATTACACCATTTTTTGTTGTTAGAGTTATTTTTCTTAGATTGAGAAAAAGAAGAAGAACGTTGTCTATTCCTATTTGGACGTTTGAAAAACTTTCTAAGTTTTCTGGCTATCAATATCAAGTCATCGTCTAATTCAATATCACTATTACTATTGTCATTATTCGTATGTGTTTCAGTTGTTTTGAAAGCTATTGACTTACCGGATGATTTAGATGACTCGGACTTCCGTTGGTTTAGTTTTACCTCATATACTCTTAGTGAGCCTATCAATTCGTCCATTTTTGTGATCGACTTTTTTTTCTTCAATCGCCGTGACCTGTGGATTCCATTCAGCAGGAAGGCTTCGCAACACCTTTTGAACATTTTGATTGTTCGTGAATGATTTGCCTAAAGCTTCAAGAGCATTGAAAATGTTAGTAATTCTTAAATCCATAGATGTTATGGATTCGTTTGACAACATCTTGAAAGACTCTAATTCAGTCATAAGCATGTTTATTTTTGTTTCTTTTACACCGCTTGTACCTTCATGTTTTAATACAAGTGATTTCCACATGTAGTGTGCGCTTGTGCAATTTGACACATATTGTGATTCAGAAGTTGTAAGTCCATTCAAAAGTAATTGCATAGCTTTAGCATTCATGGACATTTTCTTTTTATCTTCTGATGACCATTCACTTTTATATTTTTCAACCTCTTGTGTGACTCCACTAACTTGTATAACTTTCAGTGGAATGTATGGCTCATATTCAACTATAGACCATAAATCGATGTCGATAAACATTAAGAATAGCCCCATTCTAAGTTTCCAATGAACAAAATTATTGCCATCAAAAAGAGGAAGACGTTGTGTGGACATACCTTCTAACTCACCTTTGTGAGAGACTATGGCCATTGTATGTACCTTGAATATGAGATTAGCATGCTACAAAGAGTTATTGTTTCTTGGCCTTGTGTTGTTTGTACGGTGTTGAATCTTGCTTTTTTGAGTGGTGTAGACCTCGCTCTGATACCAAATGTTGGACCGTGCATATGCAATAAACACCACTAGAGGGAGGGTGAATAGTGGTTAGCGGAAATTACACTACTACTCTTTGTAAAAATCCCATTTGAAAACAGAATCTGAGACCACCTCACATTCAGAACCTGTTTTTTGAAAAATTCAAAAATAAGTGTACACAAATCCAAAAATTATGAAACTTTCTAGAATTTAACTTCAATGTGTTAACAAGACTCTGTCCAAAAATAACACAAAAATAAGATCGTTTGATCCTTCAAACAAATGAAAAGATTCAGATGGTCAATCTGGACAGAATTGGACAGAATGTTGCTGATTTTGAAAAACGTGTTTCTCTTTGAATACTCAACCAAAAAGGTTGATATTTATATCAAAATACTCCTTAGGATGTGTAGATGCATTTTGCAAAAGGCTCTGACCTTAAACAATTCTTGATAAATACAGAATTTAAGTTTTCTCAAAATTGGTCAGATTGCAGCCAGAATGGAGCAGTTATCTTGCAAAGACTGAAAGACTAACTTTCCTTTGCTCAAATCAAGGGATTCTTGTTGAAAATGAAAGCTAACAGTTTGAAGTATAACTCCACCAAAAATCAAGAATTTTTGAAGTGTTTAGCTATTTTTTCAAATCATGAGAAGTTGTGTGAAAATGCAGTAAAAACGGGCAGAAAACAGAAATGAAGAAACAAAGAACACCGAGAATTTATCCTGGTTCGATCAATGTGACCTACTCCAATCCCAAGGACACTTTCCTTGGATTTAAATATGAAATGAATAACCTTACATCAAGAACCAAGCTTGATCCTTGGGTTATACACCAACCCTATTCAAGACTTGGATGAACAACTTTTATGCAACAATTAGTTGCAACACCTCTACCACCTATTGATGTAGCCTTATAGAATTGGCTAATCAATCTTACAAATGAAGCTCAAGAGGCTTATAGCTCAACAAATACAACAAGAACATCTTTGCTACAAAGTATGAAACAAAAACAACAATAAGAAGATGATAGCTAGACAAATCAACCAATGCTTTCAAGTGAGCTTCAAGTGTGTTTCATCTTCTTCACCATTGCCTCCTATTTATAGTGTGAATTAAGCTTTGGAGATAAGAATGCACATGTGCCACCATCTTTATGATCAAGCTTAAATGTCTTCACATCATTGGTTGGCTTTGTACACTTGGCAACATAAAGCAAAATGATTGGTCCACCTTGGCATCAACATGTTGGCCAAAATTTACACCTTGGCATGTCATAATTATCCTTTGCAAAATGAAGATAATAAGAGGGATAATGCCACAAGGATACCTCAACTTCTAGGCTTGAAAATAGGGCATGTGAAGGCTGAAATTTTGACCCCAAAATCAGCCATTCTTCAACCATGTAGCCGTTGGCTACATATTCAAAATTTTCAATTTTTCCAAGTTGGCAACTTTTGCCAACTAGCCTCTTTTTGATTTGTCCACTTGTCATCAAGACATAAAATAAGTACAACATCAATTCCACCTATTTATACACGTTTGTAGGCTTGCATAGATGTATATCAACTCAATTTTTGAAGAAGAAATCACCAAATAATAATTGACAAGATTATGCCAACATGTAACACCAAAATTCTCAATATTTCTTCTTGTATGTTGTGATCATTTGCACACCTTGAACGCCTTTATATTCTTTGAAATATGATGATAAATATCCTCCAATAACATATATAAAAGAGTCTTCAAGAAAGAAATAGAATGTGACATCACAACTCATCACATATCCCGCTACAGTCGATAATATCATTATGTAAGAGAAACAATAAATCACCATATAATCTTCAAAATAATCATAGCTCAACTCCAGAATGATGATAATGATATGCTCAAGAGATTCATTGAGTGAAAATACCGAAAATACCCTCAGGCGTGAAATGACCAAAATGCTCCTGGTGAGAGAAAACTCCAGAAATGACCCCGATGGTCAGAAATAATCATAATACCATCTTTGTCATGATGAATAAGATAAGAATATGCCCTTGAAGTATTTCCACCATATCATGTTCCTACAAAACTCAAAATACCAATTTTGCCCTTTTTGGTAAGTTGTAAAAACTTCCAAGGCACATTAGTCACAAGTCATTTATAATCATCAAAAACACATGATATTCACATAATGAACATATATAAATCATGTACAAATGAAAACAACCAATTTATCATATTTTAGAAAAATATTTCTAAAAACCCTAGACATCGATCGATCGAAGTGCCTCAGCTTTAGAGATCGATGTCTCACAGAATAGTTTAGGTTTTGTCTCTGACCTACATCGATCGATCGAAGCGAGGGTTCGATGCATATCGACCGATCAATGTGTCTCAAGTTTATAGATCGATGTCTCACAGTAAGTTTCAGAACTTTCTCTGCCTTACTTGGATCGATCGATGTGAGGGATTTATGTACATAGATCAATCGATGTGCAACAACCTGAGAGATCTATGTCAACTTTTTCAACTTTTAATCACATATAACACCATGTGTGACATTTTTAAGTATTCACCACTTAAAATCATGACTTTGAAAATTATCCAAACATATTTCTTAACGCTAATTTCCTTAATTGCATCTTCTTTTTGATTTTCTAATCTTCTACAAAGTTTTATAAATTCTTGGCATGCATCATTCTTTTTTGGCTAAAAACATGACCTAAGTGTACCTAGAGAAGTCGTCTACTACCAAAAAGGTGTAATCATTTCCATCTAGACTTGTCGTACCAATATTCCCATACAAATCTATATGAAGCAATTGTAGAGGTTTGGTGGTGGAGATTTCACTCTTGGGCTTGAAGCTTGTTTTAACAAGCTTTGCCTTTTGACAAGTTTCACATAAGCCATGGTTTTCGAAATTCAATTTTGGAAGACATTGGACCTTTTTATTTTTGCAAATCTCTTTGAAAATTTTAAAACTAATATGTCCAAGTCATCTATGCCATAGTTGAGTCAAATTATTTTTGGCAACTAGGCAAGAAACATTTTGTGATATCAAATCATGTGTGCTAAATTTATAAACATCATTTTTTCTTATAGCCTCAAAAACAATCTATCATTCTTTTTCACAATACATTTTCTTTTCACAAATTCAACTTGAAAATTAGCATCATATAGTTGGCTAACACTTATCAAATTATATTTAAGCACTTCTACATATAATACATTATTAATAGTAAAAGAAGAGTTACCAATTTCTCCATGCCCAAGGATTTTGGCTCTCCCATTGCCAAAATGCACCGCTCCACCATCTTGGAGCTTGAGCTTGGTGAACAAGGTTTCATCTTCGGTCATGTGCGTTGAACATCCGCTGTCCATGAGCCATTTGGTTCCTTCATCTTTGACTACTCTATTTATCTTGAGAGCCTACAAAACCAAGAGATTTATGCATTGATACCCTTTGATAGTTGGGTCCTTTAGGGTTAGCTTGTCGACCTTAAGGCTTCCAAACATACATACTACCAAATCTAGCTTTACATGCACCCTTCACATGTCTTACTTTGTTACAATGAAAACAAGTGGGTACATGCCTTGGTTTATAAGATGATGAGTTATGTTGTGTTTTTCTCTTATTTGCCTTTTTCTTCGGCTTAGTGGAAGAATGTGATGAATTAAATCCTAAACCGGATTTATCATTTCCAATTCTTTGGTTTTCAATCAATTTGTCTAGATTATTTTTACCATCGGTTAGCCTTTGTAAGTCTAACCTTAGTTTCTCACATTCTTTCCTAATTTCCACATTTTCAAGAGCTACGGTTTTATGCATGGTTAGTATGATGTCATGATCTTGAAACATCAAAGTATTCTTATCATGCAAGCTCTTGTTTTCTAATACGTATTTTTTAAATTCTTTCTTTAAGTGTTTATATTTTAAATTTAGTTTTTCAAAATCATATTGCAATTCTCCTATTTGATCTTGCAAATTAGAATAGTTAGAGTTTACAAGGTCATTCTCGATTGCCATGAGAGAAATATGTTGTGATTTTGGATTCTCAACTATTGCAACAAGTCTAACATCTAGGTCTTCACTTTCTTCTCCTTCTGATTCGGAGAGGAGATCATCCAACGTGGTTACCTCTGCATTAACGACTTTCTTCTTTTTAGGAAAGACATTCTTTTCTTGCTTTTGCGGCTCCTTGACGTGGCAATTGGCGATGAAGTGACCGGGTCGACCACATCTATAGCAATTTTCGCTTGCTTCTTTGTCCTTGGTTGGTCTTTTGAAAAACTTCCTTTCTTGGGCCTTGTTTCTTGTGGCCATTCTTCTAAATTTTCTCACAAAAATAGCAACTTCTTTATCCGATTCATCAGACTTTACCACCAATCCTTTGTGTGATGCTTGTGTGGGCCTGATAGGGTTCATCCTATTTTGTTCATCAATAAGGATTTCATGAGTAAGAAGATTACCGGATAGCTCATCAAGAGTAAGAGTCTTGAGATTCTTTGATTCGGTGATGACGGTGACTTTAGGTGTCCATTCTCTTGGCAATGAGTTGAGGAGTTTTGAGACAAGATCTTCATTTGAGATTTTCTTGTTTACCATGTAAAGTTGATCCACTATTCATGTGAATCGGTCGATTGTCTGCTCAATCTTTTTACACTCTTCATCTCGAACATTTCGTATTCCTTCATGAGCATAAGTCTTTTGACCATTCTTACTTGCTCAGTCTCTTCATGTATTATTTCAAGCATTTTCCATGCTTCATAGGCTGTTTCAAGACCTTGGAATCTTATGAGCTCGGTGGTGGTAAGAGCACTTGAAAGAATGTCGAAATGCTTTGCCATTTATGGCAAAGTTTATTTTTTCTTCATCGGTGTAGTCATCCCCATCTTTGAACATTGATTCTCCTTTTGAGTTGGTAATCATAGGAACTTCGATTCCTTTGACAACAGCTCTGCATATATCAAATTCACAGCCTTTCAAATGATTGATCATTCGAAATTTCCACAAAGAATAATTTTGGGCATCAAATATAGGTGCTTTAGTGTTTGATCCTGAAAATAGTGCAGTTGGCTTGGAAGTTGAGGTGTGAGATGAAGAGGTTGTCATTGCCATGATCTTTAACCTTGCTACTTGCAAAGATAGGCCAAGCAATCAAGGTTGGGCTCTGATACCAATTGTTAGGTCCGTAACACACTCTAGAGGGGGGTGAATAGAGTGTTTGGCAATTTTGCCGAATTTTCTTGTTTGGCTCAACTCAAATGGAATTCAAAATCAAAGCAAGAATGTGAGATGAGAAACAATGAATGAGTACACCGGATATAGAGTGGTTCAAATCGTAAATGATTATACTCCACTAGCACTTTGTTGCTAAAGTAGATTTTCAACAATTACTCTTCTTATTAAAGCTAATAAGAACAACCACATCAATACTTACACTAACACATTAGTGTAAGCAACTACAACAACTTCTTGCACAAAATACACTTTTGCAACTACAGCAACTACAGCTCTAAGCAAGAACAACTTCTTGCTACCTCACAACTTCATCAAAGTTCTCTTCAAGAACTTCCTCACAGTGGGTTGAAGGAAATAGTAGGGTTCACATTTTTTCACTAGTCTAAACACAAGCAGGAGATCAAATATTTATGGTTCCTCTTGTGTTAGGCTCCCTATCTCTCAATATACAACAGTGAAGAACAAAGAAAGGCTTAACAAGCTTTAAGCACTTTTACAAATATGAGAGAAGTATACTACAATGAATAATGAAGCTTGATGATGGTGAAAGTGTGTATTTGCCTCATCTAAGCTTCATCCATTTATAGAAGTAGTTCACCACGTTTTGGAGCCTTCACCATGTCTTCAAGTCAATCTCCAAACCTTGAAAAATTGAAAATAGCTTTTAGCCGCCCTATGGAGTGATTTGATCCTCAATAGCCACCATAGAGAATCTTAAACATAAATAAAATAGTCAAGGAGCATGTATTATGTTAGAGTAAAGTCCACAAGAAATTTGAGTAAGATTAGAGAGCGAAAACATCATAAATCTCCCTTGGACTTTGTTCCAACGTTCAAAAAATATTGAATTCTGGGGGACGTCGATCGATCCATGTGCCTATGTTGAGAGATCGACGTCCTCCAGAAAGTTTGCAGTTTTGAAACTGCAGTACATCGATCGATCGATGTCTCTCCTTTGAGAGACTGATGTACATACATCGATCGATGTCTCCTGGTCTGAGAGATTGATGTCTTCCAGAAACTTTCTTGTTTGACACTGTCTGACGTCGATCGATCGACGTCTCTTCCTGAGAGACTCACATGACGTCGATTGATCAATGTCCTTCTGGCTGAGAGATCGACGTTGGACAGAAAGTTCCAAACTTGCACAATCTCCACATGGATCGATCCATGTCTGTTCCTGAGGGACTGATGTATACATCAATCAATCCATGTGAGAGATTGACGTCTCATAGTGTGTTTTTCTCATTTTGCTTCAAACTTTAAGTGTGAATTTCCATTTTTAACTCATTCAAAACATCTTTTAACATCATCAAAACATTTTATATTCCAACACCTTCATGGTCTTGAAAAGATTCGGCCCATTTTATCTTAAATTCATATAAGATCAATCTAATGATACTTGAACTTTCTAACTCTTGTACAAACTCCATGATAAACTTGGGCTTTGGGTCGCCAAAAAAACCACACGTCTTTTCTGCCATGTTGGTTGGCCATGGCGCATCGTGTGTTGGCTGTGGTGTTGATGCACCATTTCCTCCTCTTCAGAAAGGTTCGACTTCAAATCTGCACAAAAAAGAAAAAGATCAGTAACCTTAAAAGTATTTGAGAGATTATATTTGCCTGTCAGAAGATCTAGCACATACGCATTGACGTTAATCATTGTTAGCATTTTGAACAGTCCATCCGTATGTCGGTGTAATTTGGACTCTCTTTCATTAGAAACCGATCCTTCCGCAAGTGAAAACATGCCAAATCATCAGGTTGGAGCGCGGCACACTTTCTTCTTGTGTTAACTTGTTTCTTATACTTCTTGGTAGCATGCCAATTTGATTCATTGAGTTAAAGTTTGCAATTTTTGAAACAATAATATATTATAATAAGATAGAATGAATCTTTTGCGCATAACACGTTTCATTTCTTCCCATGAATTTATTCTTCCTCCTTTGTTCGAATTCTAATTTGATCCCACCATACCAAGGCATAATCTTCGAATTTAATAGCATCAAAATGTACATTGTTCCTTTCTAAAAAGAAATGGGATAAATAGATGAGATCTACCTTGCATTCCCACTCCAAATAAGCTTCGGGATTACTCTTACCATGAAATTGAGGGATTTCCAACTTTATCTTACCAACTCACGCTCATCATCATGCTAAATTTGTTTGTGGTTTTGACGTGGGTGGTATGTCATTTCTTGCTCCAAGCCATCTTCATTATTGTCCTTCTCTTCTTCAATGGGTTCTGTTATTATTGGAGGCATTTTAAAAGCTTATAGAGCTACTCCTGTCCTTGGACGTATACCTTGTGTGCCGCTGGTTCAGTGTTCAAAATGGGCAGCACGCTTAGGGATGGATGACTGATAATCACAAAAATTCTCTAAGTCTTCTAATTAGGCTTGGAACATGTCAAGGCACAGACAATCGTTGCCATCAGTTGGGCAACTTGCTCCAATTTAAGATTCTGTCTTAGCTCATGTAGAGCTTGATTGCATGTTCCTTGACTTTGGAAAGAAGATGGGGTGCCCTTGGTTGTGGCATTTTTCGTTTGATTCACTATCTTGAAATTTAACACAAATAGGAGAATGAGAAAACTAACACAAACAAAGATGAAAAAAAGGGCCATGTTAGTAAAATTTGAAAAACTTTATTTTCTGTCTTTCCATTCTCTTGTATGGATTCAATCAAAAAATTGGCTTTTATCTCTCCACAAAGAATTTCACCACTCAAAACCTTTTACCTTTCAGTTTTTCCTCAAGTGTTAAAATCATTTGAATGTATCAAGATAAAGCAAGATGTGAATCTGATTTCTTAATGTCTTCTTCTCCTCTTTTCTTGATGGGTCTCAAGCTGCAAATAGGTTAGACATGAAAGCCACAAGTCTATATGCAAGAATGAATTCAAAGATAATAAGAAATTGATAATACTTAGTATGACTGAATTCAACACTAAAGGGTTGCATTGACAACTCTTAGTTTGAATGGTCAAATGCGAAGCTAATTATCACCAATATTATACTCAAGAAATGAATGCAAAAATATTTATGTGGGGTTTGGTTGGGGGTTTAGGAATAAAGGAATGAGTTTGGATTCCTCCAAACCCATTAAAGTTGTTTGTTTGGGGAAATGAGGGGTATGAGTTTCAAATTGATATCCAAGTATTTGGTAATGAATATCATTTTTTGATATACTAGCCCCCTTGTCTATCAATATGGGGGAATGAGGGAAAATGAGGGGTATGGCAAGTCAACGCCGCCGGCTACCGCCGACCATCGTCCACCTATGGTCCGCCACCAGTCCGCCGCCACCGGCCAATCACTATTTCGTCCGGTCAAATTTTTTCAACCATTTTTCCGGTCGCCCACGTTCGATACCCATTTCAATTACGATACGTTCCAAACACCATCAATGTCTATCATATCCATTCCCTCTTCAATACCAAACAACTTTTACTTTTAAGCCCAAACCCATAACCTGTTATACCCATTCCGATTCTGATTCCGATACCTAAGTGCGAACCAACGCCACCTTAGAGTGAGTATATATAGCTTACATTGGGATCAAGCATGTTTTTTGAATTTTCTGGAGTAGACGATTCTGAGTCACAAAAATAAAGACGGTTGGCCGAATTTATTTACTTTTGCCAATGTAATTCGTCCTTTATAAGGTTGATGTCGGCAGAGTGGGTTGGGTAGAAAGGCATTTTCCTTTTTCTTTTTTCGAAATAAAATTAGGGTTTTTTTTAAAAAAAAAAGTTGGAGGATTTTTGAAGATGGCTGACAAATTGATCAAGGACACCAACCATCAAAGATTTACACCCAAATTTTGAAGCAACAATTGACAAGCACAACAACAATTGACAAGCACAATAACCACGCAACTGAAGGTCTAAGTGCAACAAAATCAAGACAAAAGATTTTATATAAAAAAAGGTTGCCAATTTTATAGATGAAAATTGACTTTAATTTTATGCAAGTCTAAATGACATGTAAAGAAACAAAAAGTGGAAGTAAGATTGTAACAAAACAAGTCTCAATTTGAAGATGATAAAGGAACACTTGGCACTTTGGCCACTGGCGGCAGCGACAAGAGCCGGTTGAGTTTTTTGACGTTGGACACAAAAACTGTAGCCTCAAAAGATCAAGATGAACGCAACAGAAAGATCAATAATTTTGTCTGGTGGAACAAAACTGACGGCATATATTCTTTTTTTTATTACGGCGAGTATGTTTTTTAGAAGAAAACAAAAGACAAATTTTTTTTATTTCAAGATGGTTCTAATACCACGCCGACGCGTGTTTAAAAGAATCACACTCTTTCAAAAGACCTCTCGATAACAAGAATTTAAAAGACTCACAAAGAACAACACGAATAAAAAAAAGAACACGAAGAACAAAGATAAAGACAAAGAATCTTGTTAGATTCTTTTTATAAACGCAATTTTCCAAAGGACCTTGTTAGGCCCGCTGTTTATCCACGTTGAGCAACCCACATGTGATCAACAATCTTCTAGCCAAAAACCATGGTAGACCCTTAGAAAATTCTTTAAACAACATAGGAAATGTATTCAGACCACAATTCGTACTCAAAGAATTAATTGAATTCAAAAGACCGAAGATTGAGTAAACAAACTTGAAAGATATTGCATACGACTGATTTCGCGAGCAAGGCTAGAATTTTTCAACTTTTATTGATTACAGAGATGGCTGAAAATAATGTCTAAGATATTCTATTTATATGTTCAAAAATTTTAAAAACTTAACCAACATCTAATTATTCTAATAAAATAACCTAAAATAATACCCAAAAAAACAAAATAATAATCATCTGGATAATAACGTACGGCCGCAAGCCCTAATGGGCATTACAAAGGGCCTATTACAACTTCAAATTTTCAAAAACATGCAGACAAACTTTAGTTCGGTCTATCCTCCTGCCATGCTATTGTTATTCTTCTTGGAGTTGAATTATATCAACCCGATGTAGGTCTTTATGGTCTTGCAAAAGTCCGGCCTATTTCATCTTGAATTCAGTTAAGACCAATCTAATAAATACTTGAATCTTCTGTCTGTTGTATGTGAATAGAACTTCATCGTAATAAACTTGAATTTCGAGTCCATAATAAAAAACCACACGTCTTCTTCGTCATTTTGGTTGGCCGTGGCGCTGGCGCATCACGTGTTGATAGGCATTTCATGAAAAATATTTTCTTAGCTGAAAAATGTTTGAAACTTTCAAAGTGGTTCGTGGTGGTCTTACCTATTCTATGAATATAGGTGTCGGAAGTGAGCGATTGATCACTTGACCAATTCTTCGCTAGCGGACTCACTGTCCCAATGGGATTCCCACACATTCGCCCTTAGCTTCACACCATTGGACGATCATCTGTCGTTCGATCTTACAGTCTTTTTGCTGTCACAATTTCGGATATTTTGGTATCGTCCCTTGTAGTATGAGGATTCGGACCTTTCATTGTCAAAGTGTGTTCATACCCCTTTTTGCGTTTTAAGATTTACGAAAGCTTCTGTTGTTATTTGGTGGAAATTGGATCGTATTAAGTAAAGAGAAAGTAATCAGGTGTACAACCAGTCCTACTCGGCACTACTAAGTAATTACAACAGCTTCAACTACGTTAACCACATTACTATGTGCTACTAACAACTTATTTACACGACATAAGATTTCATCCCGAACACATGTAGGCGGTGGGAAATGGATTATACAACCATGAACTTTTTGATTCAGTCAATACCATATACTCGACACCACTTCCCGGAAAATGTAGCGTCACTCGACATTCGTCCGTAGAGAACCGGCCCCATGCTTCTTGCAGATTTGCTTCAATCCATGCGGATGCATCGTCAACATGCAGAATCGGTGCATGACCTCACGACGTACAATCAGTGTCCAAACTTGCTTGGCCTAGGAACAATCACGTTATGCATGCAAAGTGTTTTCCTCCACGTAGACGCACACTCAGCATGCACAGTCTACTGCTGCACAATGTTGCTGGAAGTTCTTACCAATTGGGATAATATTCTGGCATATTTTCCATGGTAGAAAATTTAAACGACACGGTCCTTTCATGGATATATATTATCCCATACCGATGAGTTAGAATTGTTGGAGTCCTTACCCAGCAGTTTATATGCACTCGCGACAGAAAAAACTCCCGAGGCTGTTGTATGTCGTCCGCACTCAAAACGTTGGAGGATTCCAAGCCGGCTCGAAGGAGAGGAATGATGCTGCGAATATGTCGCCATAAAGAAGAAATATTTGTTTTTGACCTACTTTGGAGGATATCGCCATATTTGCATCTTAAGAATTTCGCCCATAGTAAATCCGGATTATTCAACATTTTCCAGCCCAACTTAACCAACATGGCTTGATTCATATCTCTAAGATGCTTGATTCACAATCCTCCTTGTGATTTTTCTTGGGAAATCTTGGACCATGCTACCCAATGTAGACGGCGGTTTGATGCCGTCTCCCCCAGAAAAAACTCCTCGTGATTTTGTCGACTTCATCTATAAGGCCAAGAGGAAGGCGTACGGCTTGCATGGCGTAAGTATGAATCAATAAAAGAACACTTGGAATCAAAACATATCTCACCGCGTGGGATAATGTTTTCGCCTTTTAAGTCCCCAGCTTCATCCGGACTTTATCAATAATGTAGTGATACATCCTTCTTCCACACCTTCCATGAATTAGAGGCATGCCTAAATACGTACCAAAGTCCTTGGTCCGTATAAGCCCCAAACGGCCAAAGGATTCAGGCATGAAATTATGACCCACGTTACTAGACATTAATACTTGAGATTTGGAAATACTCACCGTTTGGCCAGATACATTACAAAAGGACCGAATGATGTCCTCCATTACCGTGGCTTGTCTAGACATAGCCTCACCAAATAGCAACAGATCATCCGCAAAGAATAAGTAGGAAATATAGGGACCGCATCTAAAGGTTCGGATGGGCCGCCAGATTTGCTCCTGTTCTGCCCGCTGGATTTTTTGTGACAGGGTCTCCATGCATAGAAGGAAAAAATACGGGGCAAGTGGGTCTCCTTGTCGGATTCCACGATGTGATTGAAAAGATTCCAAAAATTTACCATTCCATATTATAGACACATGGAAGAGGTGATTGTAAACATGATTAAGTTCGTCATTTCCCTGCTAAACCCGACCTTCAATAAGATGGCTTCAAGAAATATCCAACGTATCTTATCATAGGCCTTCTCTAAGTCTAATTTCACCGCCATAAAACCTTTCCTTCCCTTCTTCGTTCGCATAGTGTGCATTAATTCTTGGCTATGGTGATGTTGTTAGCAGCTTGCCTTCCCGGAACAAACGCACATTACGTGTAGGAGATTAATTTGCTAATCACTACTTTGAGTCGGTTGGTGATTATTTTTGTGATGATCTTAACTATGACGTTCATTAAGGCGATTGGTCGAAAGTGAGCTGCCCCTTCCAGATTTGCACCATTCGGAATGAGCGTAAGTAGTATTGTGTTCAACTCTTGGGGATAACATTGATTTGGAATGCTGACAGCACAAAGTCCACCACTTCCCTGCCAACAACGTGCCAATTCCGCTGATAAAAGAGGGGTGGTAATCCGTCTGGACCTGGGGCTTTATACGCGCCCATTTGAAAAAATAGCTTGTTCCACCTCCATAGCCTGTACTGGCCAGTTTAACCATCTGCGATCCACATGGTTGAGTGTAGGAATAATTATGTCATCGACGCTAAGTTCATCTCCTTGATCAATTGAGAGCAAGCTTTTTTAGTGTTGTAATATGAGATCCTCCATGCCCTGTTGAGTTTCAATCCAATGTCCCGTCTGATCCTTGACCAAGATATTTGATTTCTGCAGCGTTTAGACGCCATTAAGAGATGGAAGTATCAACTATTTCATTCCCCATCAATCAACCACTGTAAATTGCTCTTCTGCTGCCAATAAGTGTCTTCTTAGAGTAGTATGTCATGATATTTATTACGAAGATCTTTCTCAATCTTTGTCAAATAGTTGGATGTATTAGACGCCAAAGATCTTTGGATGCCAGACAGTCTAGCTAGACACCTCTGACGCTGATGGTGTAGACTTCTGAATACCTCCTTCCGCCATATTTCCATTCGTACTTTATATTCCGACACTGTACGACAAAACTCCCCCTTAATCGGTTTCCATGCAGATAGCATAAATGGGGCAAATTCCTTGTGATGCATCCAACTAGCTTGGAACTTAAATGGCCGACTCAGGTTGGATGATTGTGTGAGTGCTTCCGTAGTCAGAAGAAGTGGGCAGTGGTCCGAGTATAGTCGTGTGAGGTGCTGGAGTGAGGACGAAGGAAATTCTAGATGCCAGTATCGATTAGCCCACGCTTGGTCCAAGCGTTGTTCAATTAAAGATCGTCCTCGTTGTCCGTTAGACCAAGTAAAGCGAGGGCCATAAAACTCATATGCCACTAGATCACATTCCTTAATCATATTCTGCATCCGGTCAACCTCGTATCCTCTAACAGGGCGTCCACCTCTCTTATCTTCTTGTGTTAACACCTGATTAAAGTCGCCAATTAAGAGCCAAAAGATCTTGACATAAGGCGCCATTCGTTCCATAATCATATATTTGCTCACGAATACCAACTGTTGGTGACACATATATTAGGGAGATAAGACTGGAAGTTGTATCCTTATTTCGAATAACAATATTAAGGATTTTGGCTGTATATGACAAAACCCGAATCCTAATATCATCATCATCCCAAAAATACCATATACCACCTGCAAACCCCCATGCTTCAACCGCAACAAGATGAGTGAAGTGTGTACTTCGAATAATACGCTGAGATTGTGTACTAGGAACGCGAGTTTCCATAAGAAAAATTATGTTAGGCTTGTGATCTCGTATCATCCGTATGATATACCTGACAGTATCGGGCGAACCCGCACCACGACAATTCCAAGAGACTATCTTCATGAGATAAACATATTATGGTCTTACCGACCCTGCAACAAGGTCTGGTAAGGGGGAGACACTATTCTCCATTTCGGCCTGCACATTTACTGGTGATTCTTCAACATCAATTGCCATTAGGGTACCCTGTTGTACATCAGGAGGGTGTTGTTTGGTCTGGTCCCCCAGTACTTTTTCTGCTACTTTGTTACAGCTGGAGGATAAAGGAGGTGGCCGTATCACGGTGCTTATATTGTCAGCTTCCATTATATTTGCATTGGTGATGTCGGTAAGCGGCCGTTGTAGAATAGTAATATTTCCATGCGGTTGTGCCGTCTTTATTTGTCGTCCAAAGGAGGTGTCCTTATGTACTCCACTACTGGATGGGCCATTGGTCGTCATGCGGGAGAGTTGTACCTCCATCCTTGATGTATCCTTCACTGCGACACCTTTGGCTTTACGCTCCCGTGGCTTCACCATCTGAGACTTGGTAATGGTACGAAGAATTGCGGGTGGTCCAAAATCTGGAATTGATTCAAAGGCACTCTCCAAATGGGTGATGGAGTGGTCAGGATTGGCATCTACCTCTTCTTCGGATATAGGGGTAAAGCGCGATCCCATACCCTTATGGTTCCCTGTACTTCGGACTGCGCCATTAGAAGTCTGTGGACTACCATATCCATGAAATTCGGTAGCCTGATGAGCAGTGGTTGAGAATCGCGTGCCATCACCCTTTGGCCGAGTAGAGCTCCTGGAAATCATCCACGATTCGAACGGGTCCTCTGGTAAATCATGAGCTACAGGTGCTGCATGTTGTGGTATAGATCCTGTTACCTCATCATTGCCTCCCACCGAGCACATTTCCAGTCTATGGCCATATTTCCCGCATTTGAAGCATATTTAGTGAAGGCTTTCATGGCCATTGATAATAGCCGAAGATGCGAGAGGTTTTTGAAGATCCACTTAAACGCAGACACGCGCATACTTACCACGACTTACCATTGTCGTGTTTTTATCAATCTTCACTGTTGTTCCTATTTGATCCCTAATACGCATCAATACAGCTTAATGAAAAAATTCTAAGGGCAGCCGGAGAATTCTTACCCACAATAACGTAGATGAGATGGTTTCGGCGGATGTCAGGAATCCTGGCCAAAATTTTGCAACGGTTAGATAATGGCCCTGTATGGTCCAGGGTCCGTCCTTGAAGACATGGGTGTAGTCATCTTTTGAGTAGAATCTCACCACGTAGAAGTCATCTTCCAGATCAATAATATCAATTCTGCGACTGAGGGCCCACATATCCGTCAACCTCTGCGATAGGACGCGAAAGGAGACATTTCGTCCAAGCGGTTTCATAACAAGAGCACGTCGCCAGGGCCGCCACCAACCGCTTGCATTAATCCGAGGGTATGTCCACCACCACTTTCCCGGGTCCAAGATCACTGCAGTGAATGTTCCTTGTGCCTTGCAGATTGTTGGCCTACTCATCATCACTATCATCCTCCTTCCTTTCACCTGTATATAGATCAGCCCCTGGGAGCATATTGGCAGGCAGAGGTTCCCTGACCAAATCTGCCCATGCTCGCGTCACTTTCCACGGTTCAACAGAGAAGTTTTGTGGTTCATCACTCGCGGTTCGTTTGTACTTCTTCACACTACGATGGATTTGGTCCATCTCTTCAAAACTACGCTCATGTTGTCCCTCTTCCACGGATGAATTAGTCACCCGCCAGAGGAGCGCCAGCAGCAGGAGTTATGAGGAAGTGTAACGGAAAAAGTTGCGCTCGAAATTTTCGGATCGTGAGAGAAAACCGTTACCTCATGTGTCTACAAATGACCACAATGCCATAAGCTTTTGTTGTTATTGATGAGTAAGATTATTCACCCAGAAATTCATCTAGGATCTTACAGCTGGATTTCTTGGGAAGCTATTGGACGATTTAATTTAATATGTGCTCCAAAGTGAGAATAGATAATCCAACAAAGAGAACCTGGTATTGATCTGAGGTATGCGATGAATATGACACTTTCCTTACAAATGACTTATATCACAAGACTTATGTATTGATCCTCCAATGGTCGATGTGTCCAGGCGGTTTATCAATATAGTCATATGTGTCTGGACAGGCCATTTGGCGGTCATATGTATCCGAACGGTCTATCGATAATTGTCATATGTGCTCAAATGGCCCGTTTGTTTGGAACTAATCCAGCTTAACAATATTTTTTCCTTGTAAGGGTGATTTTCAAAATATACGATGCGCGAATTTAAAACAATTTTCAAATATCGATTTTCAAATATTTTTCAACAATGATGTACGATCAAGTCAAATGCACATAATCCGATAACAATTACGATCACACGATTATTGACCTTTCGACATTCAATAACCTATTGACCTCCAACTACGTGTACGTATATACTTATACATGCCCATGCCCATACATGTGCATATACACATATATACCTACACGCGCCTCCCTCGACCTACTTTTTCCCAACCCACTACCCAACTCACCTTACCTCACCCTTTAACCCCATCGGCCCCCTTACTACTCCACCGTCTAAAACCTTCCCCCACCCCCAAACCCACGGCCTACATAAACCCTAATTTCATTCTCCCTCCCTCTATATCACTCGGCCTAACATATTTTCTCACATCTAACTCCATAGATAGCAAGTATGGTTCATGCCTAATAGACTGTCCCAAACATTGTCGCCACAAGCGCCTCCACGCGCCACAACCGCCTCTGTCCGCCGCCTCTGACCACCAAAATTCATCTTTTCGTATTTCCAACATGCTTATTCGCTATACCTGAACAGACATTTATTCAAACGATTTACCTTGGGTGGTAGGAGGTGATTTTAATACTTTTCGTTCTCTGGATGATCATGAAGGCCAATCCCAACCATCGCTTTCATCATTGCAAGATTTTAATGATTGTGTTGAATCATGTTCTTTGATGGCTTCGCAGTTTCATGGGCCGCGATTTACTTGGACAGACGGTAGGGGACTTGGGAGAGTCTGTTGGAGGTTGGAGTGGTTATTCCTCAACTCTTCTTTTCAAGATGTTTTTGATGACACACACCTTTCGCATCTCTCCCGCATTTCGTCGGATCACACCCCATTATTATTTTTATGTCGAATGAGTAATACAGAGGGACGCCGCACTTTCTGATTTTTGGATTCTTGATTGCATCATCTAGATTTTCATACTTATATGAGACATGCTTGGACATCTTATCCAACAATAGGAGGTATGTATTGCTTTTATTCAAAGTTGTTCCGACTGAAGCGGGATATACAGAGGTGTAATGAAGAGATTTTTGGTAATATATTCTCCAATGTTAAGCGCGTTGAATCTGTTCTTACCCTTGCTGAGCATGCTTGGGACACCGACCCTACAGATGCAAACCGCGAAGAATATCATAGAGCTAAAGCAGAGTATCTCTAAGCATCCTCATATGAGTTCCATTTTTGGAAACAGAAGGCACGCGTTAGATGGTTAAAAGACAGTGATGCAAACACACGCTATTTTCATTCAATTGTAAAAGGGAGACGTTTGCAACTTCGCATACAACAAATCCACACAACTACAGATGACAGCTTGATGCTTACTCAAGTGCCTATGGAGGCCGAAGTTAAGGCAGCAGTCTAGCATTTAGACCCTCAGAGTGCGGCAGGACCAGATGGTTTCAATGGTAACTTTTATCGTTCTTGCTGGTCAATTATTCATACTGATGTGGTTAAGGCAGTGCAGAAATTTTTTCTTTGAATCCCTCAGCCTACTGTAATGGCTAGTGTGCTTATTACGTTGATCCTTAAAAAGCCATCTCCTGACACGTTTAATGACTTTCGACCTATTTGCCTCACTAATTTTTTGAGCAAAGTCTGTACAAGAGTTATTGCTACTAGACTGAATATTTTGCTTCCCAAAATAATTTTGCTGGAACAAACAGGCTTTCTTCCAGGCTCGGATATTTCAACGCAAGTTCTATTGGCTTGAGAGATGATCCATATGTTGGATAAAGGTGGTTCTCAGCTATGTTTGAAACTAGACATGTTTGAAACCTTCGCCGCTTTCATTCCTTCTTAGCATAATATGAAGCTGCCACTGGTCAAAAGATAAATTTTCAGAAAAGAAACTTTATTCCATCGGCTGCGGTTACTTCACAATAGCGACAGACTTTCGAGAACATCACAGGAATGAGGAGTTCGAGCCTACCTTTTCGATACCTTGGGTCTTATTTACATAAAGGCATCAACCGATCGAGATATTGTGTATCATTATTACATCATATAGACGACCGACTCCAAGGTTGGCATTCTAGATTATTGTCTTCTGCAGGTCGTCTTGTTTTACTTCGTTCAGTGGTATCGTCTCTACCTCTACATATCCTCGCAGCTGGAGGCTTGCCCAAGTCGGTGATCAACATTATGAATCGGAAAATGGCAACTTTTTATTGGGGCGTAAGCATCATTAGGTTTCATGGGCTACTATTACAACGCCTCGAGAGGAGGGCAGACTGGGACTTCGCAACCTCTGCGCGCTACAGCAGGCTTATCATTGTCGTATTTGGTGGTCGTATCAGCAACAAACTACACTTTGGAGCAAATATATGTGTGGTAAATATGGTCATCGTAGGGATTATCTGCCTCGATTACCTGATTCCTCTGTATGGAAGATTATTTGTAGAATTCATCCAACCTGTCATACTCAGACGGAGGGTCAAGGGGCTTATCTTACCTGGACTCCTACGGCGATTGGGGAGTTCTCCTTGCGCAGTGCTTATGATATATGCCGTTCGTCCAGTCCTATGCTCATTTCGGCGAAGTTTATTTGGTTCAAGCATCATTCACCCATCATTCAGATATTTCTATGGCGTATATTTCATTCAGCATTGCCATTTGAAGACTATACTGGTAAGTATTACACGGCATGCCCAACACAATGCCCATTTTGTAAGCAGGCATCAGCCACAGTGGACCATATATTCTTATATTGCTTGGGCATTCGTTCGATATGGAGCTATTTTGCCGGCGAGTTACATTGTCCTATCCCGACATTGCTACGCCTTCGACAGTACTTACTTTCCTGGTGGTATCGTTCTACATTTTCTCTTTCCTTGGGGTCTTACACATTATTATCCCAGCTATCATTTTGTATAATGTGTGGCGTGCCTATGCATCTTTAGTTTACGGTGAACAGCACACTTTTACAATGACATCTCTAAGGGCCACCATACAATATGATGTTACTATGTGGTGTAAATCAATAGCAGGATCAAAATTAATGAATGGTCCTTGGCAGCCCCTTCCTCCGCTTCCTCCGCTTTGAAACCCACGTCTTATTTTGGTGCACTGGCGGCTACCACCATACGGAAGATTCAAATTAAATACAGATGCGGTAGTTGGTAGACACTATAGTGCAGGAGGTGCTATATTGAGAGACCATGATGGTTCGTATATGGGAGCAGTTTCCTTCCGCTTACCACCGAGTTCGCCTCTTAATGCGGAGATACAGGTAGCAGTTTTGGGTTATTATATTCTCTCCCGCTGTATCGTTCGATTATTTTGGAATCAGATTGTGCACTGCTGATATCTCGTTTGTCTCGACCTCAGCTGATTCAGGGGAACTATTATCTTCGGTTATTGCATACGCTAATACATCTTCATCGTTTGGACTTTCATCACATTTACACAGAGGCAAATATGGTGGCAATGCCATGTTAAACCCACGTCTACGGTTCTCACTCTTTTTTACTGCTTATGCACTGCTTGATTATCGGCAATAACGTTGTCGTTTTATGTCTTTGTGCATGGCTTGGGTATTTTGTTGCGATGACATCTACGAGGACGGCGGCTGAGACACTACCAGCGCATCAAATTCTCACGGCCTCAGAGATTGCAGCTTCTTCGGCGACAAAAGCACGACGTCTATTATTTTTTCATTTTGTGTACTCTCTTCATATGTACAGTGCTACAAATCCCAACTCCAGTCGTATAAATATGTATGCTTTTTCCTTCACCAGGGTTTTATCCACAATGGTGGTTTTACCTAGCAAGGTTTTAATGCGGCATACCATATACGGCTGGAGACTACAAATCATCAGCTACTTGTATTCCTATTACTCTTATACTGACTTCAAATTTTGTGCTATGGTTTTCCTCTGCCATAAGTGAGGTTTATCTATGAATATATTTCCTTTCAAAAATATATATATATATTTAGACAAAGGACGGGTGGTACCGTCCGAGGTTTTATTGATATAATCGTCCTCACTTATGGCAGAGGAATACCGTGGTTACATAAAGCCCTATAATCGACGGGAGACTCTCCCAAATTGAAAGTGAAAAATGTAAATACATGAGTCATAAGAGTAAATGTACAAGAAATAGGAAAATTTACCAGTCGCTAGATATATATAAAAATGAATCAATGCGAATACATTAGAGGAAAAGGGAATGGAAGATGACGCTGTTACGCAAGTCGCCCAGATAGCTTGTCAAAGTAGTCCTCATGCGGCAAGGAAATAAGAGAAGTTAAATGAACGTGGTCTGAAAGAGATAACTGAATATGTAAAGCAGTAAAAACGTACCCATGTTACCTTGATCAAGAGGACCAAGGTAACAATCCAAAAAAGTAAGCCAACTCATATGGGAGTATTCCAGCAAGGTTCCTTGTAAGAACAGCTCCAAAACAAACGAAACAGAGGAATTAATAATGAGATATATAATGTGAGAAATAAGGAGAATAGAGAAGATAAAATCATACCCACGTTGCCCGTAGTGTATGAAACTACGAGCAGCAGATAGTAACTATGGCCAACCCTTATAGGAGACAATTGATGAAGTTGCAGCGTCATGGTGGCCGTGGCCCAGTATGTATAACATGATCATGGTGAAGAAAAGACGGAAGCAACATATCAGTCAGGACTGCGCCCCTTACGCGTGCAGGTAATGCTGACAATGAGTCGAAAGCTGTAAATTGCTGAGTGACAAGCGCAGTTCGAGCCATATGATGCACTGACAGATTTGTTTCACGATGCGTATGTATAATGGTCACTGATGTGATGGATAACAGAGAATGAAGGCAAGGTAAATCTGGGGCCAGGAGTACTACAATAGAAGCAGTGTATCGTAGCAAGTCCGCACAATCAACTTCCAAAATTAGTGGGCCAAAACATGGAAGATAATATAAAAGAGCAAGTACAGCAGCTTGAGCCTCTACTCTTAAAGGCATGTCAATGCGCAAAGGAAAAGAGATTGCATGAAGAAAAGAGCCAGTTGAATCTCGGAGAATGGCTCTACCGTCAGCATGTACACGACCAAGTGATGCATCCGTATTTAATTTTAAGCGTACCGATGGAGGTGCAATCCAACGTAACAAAGGGGAACGATGCATTCGTAAAGGTGGAGATAGTCGAGCTGCGACTAAACTGGGTAGCGTGGCTGCAACACGCGTGCCAGAAATTGCAAAAGCCCAAGAATAAATGTATGTTCAGATATAGCGAATAAGCAATGTTGGAGACCACAATTCCTCTCCAAATATGATGGAGGTATACATCTTCCAAATGTTCCAAAGTATTACGCCTGGGAAACTGGTTGGCAAAGCCCCTAAAAAATTTGGTGAAGCCGAATACCAAATGTGTAGTAGTTATGAACGCCATGAACCAATACGTATAGGGAGCAGGTCAAGTAGAGTGGTGAAATATGACCAAATTATACGGACCTTTGTGCAATCAAAAAATAGATGCGGAGTGGATGCGGCAGCTGCTCTGCAGAAGGGGCAGATGGAAGATAGAATCAACATAAATGAACACAGATTATCAGGCAGAGGGAGGGCCTTAAGATATAATCGCCACAAAAACAGCTGAAGAGAAGGGCGCTGCAGTTTAGACCAAATATATTCAAAAGAAAGCAATGATGCTTGAGCAGGTCTTAAAATATTATATGCTTCCAAAGGTAGTCTGAGTCGAAGTAGGCCATATAGGAGCTGTGGCAAAGGTAGTCTGAGTCGAACATAAAGGATGTATAGAGCATATACGCTTCCAACTAGGTGAATCATAAAAGCGAGGCCGAAAATCTTGACGTGGTCCATAGTGATACAAATGCCAAAGCTTACAGGAGTAAGCTGTCTGAATAGACGTGAGATCATGTATGCCTAATCCCTCTTCAAAAGTGGGTAAACAAAGCTTTTGCCAAGTGAGCCAGTGATGATGATTTGGACCCCAAAAGAAACGAGAGAACCGCCTCTCCAATTCCCGAATAATATTTTTCGGAAGTTTAGTGGCAGCCATTAAGTGAACCGGAATAGATGTAAGCACAGATTTAAATAAGGCTAACCTTCCTGTCATTCCTAAAAGCCGTTGCTACCAACTTTGCAATCTTCTATCTACATGAGATAAAAGGTCAACACAGTGAGACGTGCGCGAAATACCTTTGTGTAAGTAGGATCCCAGATATTTAATGGGAAAAGATGATTGGCGCATGTTTAGTAGGCCAAGAAGCGCAGCCCGCCTTGAGCTATGTATTGCCGTAGAAAAGACCACTGTGCTTTCATGATAGTTTATTGCTTGTCCAGATGTTTGCTCATGAGAGATTAGAAAATGCTTTACATGTTGTAAATTTTGTCTGTCAGCCACCACAAATAAGAGAAGATCATCTGCATAAGACAAGTGGGAGATGTGCAGTGGCAGCCGGCCAAGTGGAAGAGGCCGAATATATCCAGATTGGATATGTCTGTGCAAAGTCCCTGTAAATGCCTCAGCTACAATAATGAAAAGCAATGGCGAAAAGGGATCCCCCTGCTTAACCTCGCGTGCGGGCTGCAAAAAAACCGCTAGGAATTCCATTGACTAAAACAGAAAAATATGTACTGTTGAGATGATTCCGTATTAAATTATTAAAGCATTCAGAGAAGCCAAATTTGCGTAAAACCGAGTGTAAAAATGTCCAGTTGACGCGATCAAATTCCTTGGCTAAATCCAATTTAATTAGACAATTTGATGAGCGGGTTGTGTGATCTAACCAATGAATCATTTCGTTGGCTAACAAAACGTGGTCTGCAATACATTTGCCTTTTTGAAATCCTG
>AP025059.1:28196867-28384504 GCA_036186865.1 Eustoma russellianum
AGAAACGAGAGAACCGCCTCTCCAATTCCCGAATAATATTTTTCGGAAGTTTAGTGGCAGCCATTAAGTGAACCGGAATAGATGTAAGCACAGATTTAAATAAGGCTAACCTTCCTGTCATTCCTAAAAGCCGTTGCTACCAACTTTGCAATCTTCTATCTACATGAGATAAAAGGTCAACACAGTGAGACGTGCGCGAAATACCTTTGTGTAAGTAGGATCCCAGATATTTAATGGGAAAAGATGATTGGCGCATGTTTAGTAGGCCAAGAAGCGCAGCCCGCCTTGAGCTATGTATTGCCGTAGAAAAGACCACTGTGCTTTCATGATAGTTTATTGCTTGTCCAGATGTTTGCTCATGAGAGATTAGAAAATGCTTTACATGTTGTAAATTTTGTCTGTCAGCCACCACAAATAAGAGAAGATCATCTGCATAAGACAAGTGGGAGATGTGCAGTGGCAGCCGGCCAAGTGGAAGAGGCCGAATATATCCAGATTGGATATGTCTGTGCAAAGTCCCTGTAAATGCCTCAGCTACAATAATGAAAAGCAATGGCGAAAAGGGATCCCCCTGCTTAACCTCGCGTGCGGGCTGCAAAAAAACCGCTAGGAATTCCATTGACTAAAACAGAAAAATATGTACTGTTGAGATGATTCCGTATTAAATTATTAAAGCATTCAGAGAAGCCAAATTTGCGTAAAACCGAGTGTAAAAATGTCCAGTTGACGCGATCAAATTCCTTGGCTAAATCCAATTTAATTAGACAATTTGATGAGCGGGTTGTGTGATCTAACCAATGAATCATTTCGTTGGCTAACAAAACGTGGTCTGCAATACATTTGCCTTTTTGAAATCCTGCCTATTCCGATGAAATAATGATGGGGAGTAGTGAGCTCAAACGTGTAGCAAGAATCCTTGTCTGTATTTTGCTAAGAAAGGTACATAGCGCAATAGACGATAATCTGCAAAAGTGGCTTGCGAACTTCCTTTGGGGAGCAATATAATCATAGTATGTGCAGCCGCCTTTGGCAAAGGAAAGCCCAAGAAAAGTTCATGTACAACTTTATAAACATCAAGATGAATGACGTACCAACAGACTCGATAAAAGTATCCATTATAACCATCCGGGCCTACGGTGCTATGAAGATCAAGTGCCCAAACAGCCTCTTTAACCTCAGCTTCTGGTGGCATGGCTGTTAAGAATGTATTATTCTCCTCAGTTATGAGAGCCGGAATAGAGTTCATTATCATCGGGTGATTTTGTGTATCCTGCACCGTGAACATATCAACATTAAACTCCACGGCAGCCTGTTGAATATCAAGTTGTGTTTCACATAATATATACATATATATATATATATATATCCCATCAATTTGCCCCCCAACATTTGTATACATATATATATAATCGGACACTGTCTGTTTACTATACAACAACTACAACTTAATATATATAGAATTAAAACAAGTATTCATCCCACAAATAATACAACAGGCTTTTGATTCATCATATATATCCGTATATAACTCGGCACATAGGTGTATATACACATAAAATTCATCCAACTATAAAGACAAAAATATACATGCATGATCCAGGATTGATACTGAAAATAACATCATATAGTTTGCAAAATCATAACAAATATAGATATGATACTTATCTTAAATTGTATATACTCTACCATACGTGGATTGGAGTTAGGTTGAATTCACCACCCCTTCTTCCTTCTAAATGAATGTCGGCCATTTGTGGCTGTTGTCCTTGGTTTTGGCTGGGGGTTGAATGGTAGTTTTTAGGGCGGCTGCTTTTTTTGTTGTTGTTCAGGCTAATGCATATATTGTTGGAAAAGTATGTTGAAATACTTTTAAACATGCTCCTAACTTATACAAAAACACGTGTAATATTGTTTAGGAGTTTGGTTAATGATTTGAACACTTTCAACTTGAAGAATATCACTTGGATCAATCCAAGTATGAGTTTGATCGAACTAAGTGAAAGCTGGGTTCTGGAAGACATGGATCGTTCTATGTAAGACACATCGATCAATCGATGTAGTGCGATGCAATGATGGAACCTTTCTGTCCAACATAGATTGATCACATCGATCGATTCAATCGATGTAGTGCGATGCAATGATGGAACCTTTCTGTCCAACATAGATTGATCACATCGATCGATACATGGATCGATATATGTGAGACAGAATGAATAAAGAAATGTTTCTGTCCAACTTCGATCGATGACATCGATCGATCGAAGTGACATCGATCGATTGATGTGATCAATCGATGTACCAACAGACAGAACCTTTCATGCTGAGTTGTATCTTTTGGTCCAAGAATCATCTCCCTTCAAAAGTGAATGTTATACAATGACTTGGGAGGTCTAAAAACTGCTGAAACAAGTTTAAAACAATGTCTTCATCTATCCAAAAAGCCTATATATACAAGGCATGACTATTTTACAAGACATAGGAAAACTCTTGCAAAAATTAGTGTAGATTCTCAGCAGCCTTATTCCTTCCTCTCCTCTACATTCAAACACTTCTACTTACAAGTTCATTCCCTTTCTCATAGAGCAAACGAACAAGGGATGACGTTAAATCTTGGGAAGCATTCGCTTGTAGTTCTCCTTGCTCACCGGTGGAGGCGAAATTGCTTTTAATGACGGTGATTCTCATCACATCTTGACGATTATCACGTGTTGTTTGTTTGTCCATTCAAATCATATTTTCTAACAATCTTAAAAGCAAATTTCTGCAATGGCAACCAAACAACCTACCGATCCTGATATGTCAAGGCTTGAGCCTTTTGATGGTAAGTTCTTCAAGAGGTGGTCTGCTAAAGTGCTCTTCTTTCTTGAGATGTTGTCTGTCTCCTATGTTCTAACGAAAGAGAAACCTACTGAAGATGGAGAAGCTCTCAAGTATGAAGAAGAAAATACCACTTGTAGAGGACACATTCTTCATTTCCTCTCAAATTCACTATTTGATATTTATGTCAAATTTCAATCAGCAAAAGAGATCTAGAAAGCTCTTCAGAACAAGTATGGTTCTGCAGATGCAGGGAAAAGGAAATTTGTGGTCAGTAAATTTCTCAAGTTTCATATGGTTGACCACATATCCGTCGATGATCAAATTCATCAGTTTCAACAACTGGTGGATAATATTGAACAGGAAGGGATCAAGATCGATGAAACCTTCCAAGCCGCTTCATTGATTGAAAAGCTCCCGTCTTCTTGGAATAAATACAAGAAGAGAGGAAAGTACGACGACGCCAAACTCTCTATGGATAGAGTAATCAAACACATCCATATAGAGGAAAACAACAGGCTAGAAGATGCAAGTGGGAAGAAGGTGGAGTCAAGGCCAACATAGTCGAACACGTTGCCAAGAAGCCAAGATTCCAATCCAACAAGTCCAAAGGCAAAGCACAAGTGCAGGGACGTTTCAAATCTTAACCAAAGGGAGCCTGTTGGGTTTGTAAAAAGCAGGGTCACAAGGCTTTCTTCTGTAACAAGTGGAAAGGACAGTCAAGCGGATAAGCCAACCTTATTGAAGGGCATTCACGCATTGACCCGGTGGAAAATGAGACAATTGCTGCAGTCGTCGTCGATGAGGTAAACTTTGTCGGAGGTGCGACAGAATGGGTGGTGGACACTGGAGCCACCAGACATATTGCAACAGTAGAGATCTATTTCTTGATTATTAAGAGATAGATAGTGGAGACCAGGTCTTCCTAGGGGATGCATGAGCGACCCGAGTAATCGGAAAGGGGGAAGTGCTCCTTAAGTTGACTTATGGTAAAAGGTTGGAGTTGAGCAATGTGCTACATGTTCCTACCATTCGGAGGAACGTGATTTCTGGAGCACTTTTGAACCAGGCTAATATTAAGCTTGTTTTTTTATTCTGATAAACTTGTGTTGTCTAGCAGTGGGGAGTTTATTAGGAAAGGGTTTTGTTCGGGAGGTCTTTTTGTTCTTGACGCTATTTGTCTGAATAATAGAAATGCATCTAGTTCTGTGTATATTGTTGACTCCTTTGATTTATGGCATACTAGACTAGGACACGTCAATGCTGATACAATTAGAAGGTTAAAGAATACCAATCTAATTGAAATAAATAATGAGAACAAGCTCACTAAGTGTCATTATTGTATTGAAGGGAAACATCATAAGAAACCCTTCAAGTCGGTAAATAAAGCAACGGAGAAATTAGAATTAATTCACAGTGATCTAGGAAACTTTAAGAACATTATGAGTAAAGGTGGTAAACGATATTACATCACTTTTATAGATGATTTCTCTCGATTTACTAAGATCTAATTACTTAGTAATAAAGATGAAGCGGAAAGTATGTTCATTAAATACAAAAATGAAGTTAAGAATCAATTAGATAAAAAGATTAAAAAGGTAAGGTCGGATAGAGGAGGTGAGTATAGTACTTTGTCTTTACAAAAATTTTGTGAAGAAAATAGGATTATGTAGAGAAAAAGGGGTTTGAGTGATTTCAAAATGCATGATTTAAATAAACGTGTATTAAAGAAATGCATGACATATTCCATGACATGACACGTTGCATAAAACATGCCTTATATAGTTCATATATAATGTTGTCGTACTAACGAGCCATGAAGCTTTAAAGCTTACATCAAATGGCAAGCATTTGTTGTGTTTGAACTATTTTCAGGTGCCATCATTAATGAACTAAACTAGTTCATTAAGTGAAGTACTTAGTTAATTAAACTAAGTAGTTCATTAAAGGAAGCCATATTTGGAAAAGGCACAAAGGTAACAAGTTGAAGAAAGAAAAGTTCTTCACCCCCTTATATCACACGTTTTCAATATATATATATATATATATATATATATATATATATATATATATATTTATATATATATATATATATATATATTCAGATTTTTTAAAGGCACATACACATATATTCCAACGTACTACCGACACGTTATATATTTTGCATACGTACGTTAACGTCACACCACTATACTTAACTCATATTTATAAGTATATTCAGGTCTTATATCATATGATATAAGTCATGGTGATGAAAAATTCATTACGACACGTTAAAAGGTTTTAAACCGAAAATTGTCGTATCGGACGAATACCGAAACTTCGCCAACGTGTCACGTACTTTCCATAAATAGATAGCTAGCTCCTACACTTCAAAAATGGCCACAAATTTCATGGCTTACATGGTATGTGCAGCCATAAAATCATTCCATGTTGGCACACACAAATCACCCTCAATTAAGGCCAAATTGTGGATATTCCAATTTCAATTTTGTCACATGCTTAGGCGCCACTTTAATCAGCCTTGTGAGCTGAATATTAAAGTTTAATTTATGTATATTATGTGTAACATAATATATATAACATGTGCGAAAAGTTGGAATTTAATTAAAGAAAAATCGGGTAATCGATAAACGTCGAAAATTCGGTTTTCTACGTACACGAGACATGGAACATTTTTGGCATGGCATATAGCATGTATCTAGGCAATTTTTACATACTTCATACATTCTAAAGTTTTCTAGAAAAATCAATTAAGGGCTGATTGGAATATACCATGTGTGTATAATTAAATGTGCACTATTTTACAAAGTTTGCAAAAATAAAATTCAGCACATGCACAAGCATGTCACACGCATACTACAGCCATGGTGGAGCATATGTGGAGCTTTGTTGGCATCTTGATAGGCCAAGAATGAAGCATGCAATATTGGTGACATAAAGAAAGGAGCTACACAAGGTAACATTTCAAACTTATGTCACATTTGTAACACATGCTGAAAATTTCAGCACGTGCGCATATAGCTGGCTGAATTTCTCAAGTAAATGAGCCATATTTTACTATCTTGAATCATGTGGATTAATTTAAAGATGTTATGGCAATATGTTTAACATATTATGGAATTAATTTGGTGATATCTTTGAATATCACACATGCTGAAAATTTCAGCATGTGTGTAATGTATGTTGGCCGAAATCTAGTCACTATTGGTGATCACATTTTATTCCAAAATTGATAAGAATGTCTTATACTAAATGGTGATTGATTTCTTGGATTAAATCAAAGTAAACTTGGCAATATTTTGAATGAAATGCAAATGTTACACATGCTGAAATTTCAGCATGTGCAAGAGGAGTAATGGCCGATTTTTGCATGGTATATTGGAGTTATTTGTCTTGCTAATTATGTGGGATGATTATGTGACTTATGATAATAAGTTTATGGCTAATTGGAACATGCTTTTTGAGGTTTAATTTCAGATTTATCTAGTCATCAAGTGATGACAACATCCATCCAATCAATGAGTGCCAAGTAAGCAAAAGCTTAATGATCATCCAATGAGGAGATGCCAAGTAAGCAAGACAAAGTCACAATGATGCAATATACTCTTCCAAGGACTTAGAATATAATTTTCAAGAGGACAAGAGCATCATAGGGGGCGGCCAACTTGAATAAAAAGGAAAGAAGTGAGCAAACAAAATACAAGAACAAGTCTTGCAAATTGAAGGCCATAAACGTTTTCTAGCCTCTTCTCTCTACACTTCTTTCTTTCTTCTCTCTAAAAGCCTATTGTACTCATATTCATATACTTGAATAGATTTCATATAGACCACCACATATTCTCTTTATTACTGTAAAAGATTGATCAAGGTGTGATCAATCTTGCACTTTCAAGGTGGTGGTGTTCGTGATCATTGTATTCTCATACAAGGTTTGTAAAGGGTTGGAGTTAGTTTGTAACTCCATGAACCCTGTGGTAAGGTACTATTTTGTATTTTGTGATTAGTTCTAACCGAGGAAGGTGTCCTCGAAGACTGGGGTAGGTTGTTTATAACCGAACCAGTATAAAATTCCTGGTGTTATTTACTTTCAGCACTTACTTTCAGTTTCAGCACTGTTTATCGTTTTTGATCACGTTGGTAAAAATAGTAAAAGAATTTCAAAAATCATGAAACTTTCCATAGTTATAGCCACACGTTTTAAGGTTCTTTTGGCGCAATTTTCAACCCTTTTGGACAAGTATAAGTTATCCAAACGCCCAAAGTTCGGAGACTAGTGCAGTCTGATTTTCAGGCTTGCAAAGGTTGAGACTTTGATCGTATTTGACTAACTTCCCAAAATAATTTTTCAAAAATGTTTCAACCCATTTAAATACAACTAATAAGGGGTTAGTCATTAAATCTTCAGATCATTTGGAGTTAAGGACAAATAGGAATAAATTTTTCGAATCAGACTACCGGTTTTGGCAGATTTGCGCAATCTGACCACCAACAATTTTTCAAGGGGTTAGAAGTTGAATTTTGATCTGAAATTTTTAGGAGATACTCATAACATCTGCGGCTAAGTTCTCTCCAAATTTCAGAATTTTTGAAGATCTACAACCTAGTTTTAAAAACGTTTTAAAACTGGTCCTGAAAACAGAAACTGTTTTCAGAAGTTGGGTTTTTGGTTTAAAACAATTTTAAAAACCATATTTTCCGCACCCACTATTCAACCCCCCTTCTAGTGGTGCCTTGCAGATCCTACAAGTGTTATCAGAGCACAGGAACACTCACAACAAAAGGATCCAACGATCTAAGTGAGTTGACATCCACTAGCTATAACACAGTGCAAGAAGGAATGTCAACTATAAGGCCTCCTCTTTTCGATGGTGAGTCCTTTATTCAATGGAAATTAAGAATGAAACTTTTTCTTATGGCTATTGATATTGATCTATGGTCCATCATAGAAGACGGTCCATTTGTTCCTTCTAAGTTGTCAATTGTTGATGGTGTCACACTAGAAGTTATAAAAACGAAACAAGAATACACTAGTGATGACAAAAAGAAGTTGAGTATGAATGCTAAAGCCATGCAACTACTCTTAAACGGTCTAAGTAAAAGTGAGTCTAGTTACGTATCTAATTGTTCGAGTGCTCAAGAGATGTAGAAAATTCTTGAAATGAAACACTAGTCAAGTAAAAGAGTCCAAAATCAACATGCTTATGTCCACACTCGAGTCATTTAAATTATTGCCAAATGAATCTATCGTTGATATGGATCTTCGCTTGACTAACATTTACAATTCTCTTGAGTCTCTTGGCAAAGCCTTCTGTATGCAGGAAAAGGCACAAAAGGTCTTGCGAAGCCTTCCACCCGAGTGGGACCCTAAAGTAACAGCCATAGAAGAAAGCAAAGAAACTAAATCGATTAAGATAGAAAAACTAATTGGATCACTTAAGGTATATGAAAACAAACTCACTTTAAGACATTCCGAGTCTATTTCCAAAAATGATAAGGCTATAGCATTTAAATCAAATGAATACGTCATAGATGATAGTGACATAGATTCCGATGATGAGGATTTAATCACGAAGGCTAAAAGATTAAGAAAAGTCTTGAGAAAATCGATTAAACATAAGTCTACTTCATCTAAGGATCATAAAAATAAAAATAAGGAAATAAAGTGTTATAAATGTGGACAACCTGGACACTTGTCATATGAATGTCCAAACAAGGACAAACAAACGAACAAATACCTTGACAAGGATCGGACAAAAACTAGACTTGTCTCAGAACCTAAACAAAGGAGAAGAGCCTTCAAAGCCTCCACTTGGAGTGACACATCCGACTCTGAGACTGATGATACGGAAGAACAAAAGGCACAAGTATGCTTTACATCTAAGGCATCAAATGAGGTATCTTCCGACTCTGATTCCGATTCTGAATATTCTTATGATGATTTATTTAGTCAATATTTAGAGTTGCATAAGTTCTTAAAGACTCTTGCAAAAGAAAAGAAGCGATTAATTGAAGACAAGAAATTGTTAGAATCTTCTAACAAAAATCTTATGTCTCAATTAAATGATTCAAAAGAAGAGTCATCCTACATTATAAATTCATTGAAGTCTGAAATTTCATCATTGACATCCGAGAACACTGAACTGAAATCCGAGATTTTAAACTTGAAATCAAGGAATACGGATGTAGAGAAAATGGTGAAACAATTTGACACGGGAACAAACATGCTAGATCGCATTATTTTATCACAAAAACATGACAGTGATAAAACTGGATTAGGATACAGTGAGACAAACAAAGCATCATCTAAACCATCCAAGCTTGTTTTGTCTAAGAAAGTAGATACATCAAAGGCATGTGTAGCGCCTAAAGTAACGCAAAGACACCCTCTCCCCTCATCTCGTCATATCTCTTCTAAATATCATACGAAGTATAATTATGTGCCGTATAAATATGAGAAGAAGACTAGTACACCACTCATCTCATCTCATCTCATCGTGCTTCTTATCATGCAAAGAGAAATCATGTGCCATATAGAAAGTCACTGATGTATATGCGACATTCATATCATAAAAATGCATCTAGATCACTCCTCGTGCATGCAAACCAAAAACGAAAACCATACTATATGCATGATGGGATTCTCGGCCAAAGGCCAAACGCATTTGCCCCTAACGTATATTATGTTGCGTTTTCATCACCTTTCTCACTTTTTGAAAGACCTAGAAAGGTCACCCAAATTTGGGTACCAAAAGGGACATTCTCAAAGGGTTACATAAATAACACTTAAGAACGCACTTTTGATGATATTTGAAATGCATGCTTTTTTTGCTATCTTCATCTTTACATGCGCTTTTGATTGTCTTTCCAAAATAAAGGGGGAGAGAATGCATGATTTAAGGGGGAGAAAGAAACTGATTGCATAAATCAAGGGGGAGCGATTTGAAATTTAAAATTCAAAATATGAATTTATGCACGATTGGAGGGGAGCGATAAGATTTAAATCATGAATGTAGGTTATTTTGTAAAGCATCAAAAGGGGGAGATTGTAGAGAAAAAGGGGTTTGAGTGATTTCAAAATGCATGATTTAAATAAACGTGTATTAAATAAATGCATGACATATTCCATGACATGACACGTTGTTGCATAAAACTTGCCTTATATAGTTCATATATAATGTTGTCGTACTAACGAGCCATGAAGCTTTAAAGCTTACATCAAATGGCAAGCATTTTTTGTATTTGAACTATTTTCAGGTGCCATCATTAATGAACTAAACTAGTTCATTATGTGAAGTACTTAGTTAATTAAACTAAGTAGTTCATTAAAGGAAGCCATATTTGGAAAAGGCACAAAGGTAACAAGTTGAAGAAAGGAAAGTTCTTCACCCCCCTTATATCATACGTTTTTCAATATATATATATATATATATATTTTCATATTTTTTTAAAGGCACATACACATATATTCCAACGTACTACCGACACGTTATGTATTTTACATACGTACGTTAACGTCACACCACTATACTTAACTCATATTTATGAGTATATTCAGGTCTTATATCATATGATATAAGTCATGGTGATGACAAATTTATTGCGACACGTTAAAAGGTTTTAAACCGAAAATTGTCGTATCGGGTGAATATCGAAACTTCGCCAACGTGTCACGTACTTGCCATAAATAGATGGCCAGCCCCTACACTTCAAAAATGGAAACAAATTTCGTGACTTACATGGTATGTGCAGCCATAAAATCATTCCATGTTGGCACACAAAAATCACCCTCAATTAAAGCCAAATTGTGGAGATTCCACTTTCAATTTTGTCACATGCTTAGGCGCCACTTTAATCAGCTTTGTGAGCTGAATATTAAAGTTTAATTTATGTATATTATGTGTAACATAATATATATAACATGTGTAAAAAATTAGAATTTAATTAAAGAAAAATCGGGTAATCGATAAACGTCGAAAATTCGGTTTTCTACGTACACGAGACATGAAACATTTTTGGCATGGCATATAGCATGTATCTAGACACTTTTTACATACTTCATACATTCTAAAGTTTTCTAGAAAAATCAATTAATGGCTGATTGGAATATACCATATGTGCATAATTAAATGTGCACTATTTTACAAAGTTTGCAAAACTAAAATTCAGCACATGCACAAGCATGTCACACGCATACTACAGCCATGGTGGAGCATATGTGGAGCTTTGTTGGCATCCTGATTGGCCAAGAATGAAGCATGCAATATTGGTGACATAAAGAAGAGCTACACAAGGTAACATTTCAAACTTATGTCACATTTGTAACACATGCTGAAAATTTCAGCATGTGTGCATATAGTTGGCCGAATTTCTCAAGTAAATGAGCCATATTTTACTATCTTGAATCATGTGGATTAATTTAAAGATGTTATGACAATATTTTTAACATATTATAGAATTAATTTGGTGATATCTTTGAATATCACACATGCTGAAAATTTCAGCATGTGTGTAATGTATGTTGGCCGAAATCTAGTCACTATTGGTGATCACATTTTATTCCAAAATTGATAAGAATGTCTTATACTAAATGGTGATTGATTTCTTGGATTAAATCAAAGTAAACTTGGCAATATTTTGAATGAAATGCAAATGTTACACATGCTGAAATTTCAGCATGTGCAAGAGGAGTAATGGCCGATTTTTGCATGGTATATTGGAGTTATTTGTCTTGCTAATTATGTGGGATGATTATGTGACTTATGATAATAAGTTTATGGCTAATTGGAACATGCTTTTTGAGGTTTAATTTCAGATTTATCTAGTCATCAAGTGATGACAACATCCATCCAATCAATGAGTGCCAAGTAAGCAAAAGCTTAATGATCATCCAATGAGGAGGTGCCAAGTAAGCAAGACAAAGTCACAATGATGCAATACACTCTTCCAAGGACTTAGAATATAATTTTCAAGAGGACAAGAGCATCATAGGGGGCGTCAACTTGAATAAAAAGGAAAGAAGTGAGCAAACAAAATACAAGAACAAGTCTTGCAAATTGAAGGCCAAAAACGTTTTCTAGCCTCTTCTATCTACACTTCTTTATTTCTTCTCTCTAAAAGCCTATTGTACTCATATTCATATACTTGAATAGACTTCATATAGACCACCACATATTCTCTTTATTATTGTAAAAGATTGATCAAGGTGTGATCAATCTTGCACTTTCAAGGTGGTGGTGTTCGTGATCATTGTATTCTCATACAAGGTTTGTAAAAGGTTGGAGTTGGTGTGTAACTCCATGAACCCTGTGGTAAGGTACTATTTTGTATTTTGTGATTAGTTCTAACCGAGGAAGGTGTCCTCGAAGACTGGGGTAGGTTGTTTATAACCGAACCAGTATAAAATTCCTGGTGTTATTTACTTTCAGCACTTACTTTCAGTTTCAGCACTGTTTATCGTTTTTGATCACGTTGGTAAAAATAGTAAAAGAATTTCAAAAATCATGAAACTTTCCATAGTTATAGCCACACGTTTTAAGGTTCTTTTGGCGCAATTTTCAACCCTTTTGGACAAGTATAAGTCATCCAAACGCCCAAAGTTCGGAGACTAGTGCAGTCTGATTTTCAGGCTTGCAAAGGTTGAGACTTTGATCGTATTTGACTAACTTCCCAAAATAATTTTTCAAAACTGTTTCAACACATTTAAATACAACTAATAAGGGGTTACTTATTAAATCCTCAGAGCATTTGGAGTTAAGGACAAATAGGAATAAATTTTTCGAATCAGACTACTGGTTTTGGCAGATTTGTGCAATCTGACCACCAACAATTTTTCAAGGGGTTAGAGATTGAATTTTGATCTGAAATTTTTAGGAGATACTCATAAAATCTGAGGCTAAGTTCTCTCTAAATTTCAGAATTTTTGAAGACCTACAACCTAGTTTTCAAAACGTTTTAAAACTGGTCCTGAAAACAGAAACTGTTTTCAGAAGTTGGGTTTTTGGTTTAAAACAATTTTAAAAACCACATTTTCCGCACCCACTATTCAACTCCTCCCCCCCTTCTAGTGGTGCCTTGCAGATCCTACAGATTATACATGAGTTTACACCTCCGTATACTCCTCAATCCAATGGCATTGCTGAAAGGAAAAATAGGACACTTAAGTATATGATGAATACAATGTTCTTAAGTTCTGGATTGCCAAGTAATATGTGGAGTGAAGCTATACTTTCAGCATGTCATATTCTTAATAGAATTACACATAAGAAAACTAATTTAACTCCATATGAACTCTGAAAAGGTTATGCACCCAACCTGAATTATTTGAAAGTGTAGGGGTGCTTAACCAAAGTTGGAATTCCTGAATTAAAGAGGAGTAAAATTGGCTCTAAAACAAGAGATTGTGTGTTTGTTGGATATGCTTCAAATAATGCAGCATATAGGTTTATGACTTTAGATAATAGTACAATTATTGAGTCTAAAGATGCTGGATTCTTTGAACTGGAATTTCCAATGAAACAAGAAAAAGTAAGTAATGCTAGTTTTGAACTTGGTGAGTCTAGTATTAATCCTAGTGATGAAATTGTTTCTTTGCCTAGGAGAAGCAAAAGACAGAGGACTGGAAAATCGTTTGGAGACGAATTTATTACTGCTTTTATTTTAGAAGAAGATTGTAAGACCTATAAAGAGGCTATGAAGTCCATAGATGTTAAGTTTTGGAAAGAAGTTATAAATAGTGAACTTGAGTCAATTCTTAGTAACAATACTTGGGAACTAGTAGAGTTACCTAGAGGAAGTAAGCCTATTTGCTGTAAATGGGTAGGAAGAAACTAAAGGCTGATGGCACAATTGATAAGTTTAAGGAAAGACTAGTTGCCAAGGGGTTTACTCAACAAGAAGGAATAGATTTCTTTGATACATATTCACCGCTAGCAAGAATAACTTCAATAAGAGTTTTAGTGGCTTTAGCTTCCATTAATAAGTTGATGATACATCAAATGGATGTTACAACGACTTTCTTAAATGGTGATTTAGATGAAGAGATATATATGCATCAACCGGAAGGTATGATTATTCAAGGACAAGAACATAAGGTGTGTAGACTTAAGAAGTCCTTGTACGGTCTTAAACAAGCGCCAAAGCAATGGCATGAAAAATTTGATAATGCTATGATTTTTAACGGCTATATTGTGAATGAAAGTGACTGTTGCATTTATAGTAAAGTTGAAAATTCTGGCTGTGTTATTGTGTGTTTATAGGTTGACGATATGTTGATTTTTGGTAACAATATGGATGTTGTGAATAGTACTAAATCATTCCTATCCTCCGTCTTTGACATAAAAGATATGGGTAAGGCTGATTTGATACTTTGTTTAAAGTTTATTCGAGAATTGTGGGGGTTATGCTTTGTCACAGTCTCATTATGTTGAAAAAATGTTGAAAAGATTTAATTTCTTTTATGTTAAACCAGTAAGCACGTCATATAATCCTGCTATACACTTGAAGAAAAATAGGAATAATAGTGTTTCACAAGTTGAATATGCTAGAATAATTGGAAGTGTGATGTATCTAATGAATTGCACAAGACCTGACATAGCTTACGCCGTAAATAGGCTAGCAAGATATACTCATAATCCAAGTAGTGAACATTGGATGACTCTAGAAAGATTAATAAGATATATTAAAGGAATAATGGTTTTATGTCTTGTGTTTAGTGGTTTTCCAGCCGTATTAGAATGTTTCTGTTATGCTAATTGGGTGTCGGATAATGATGAGATTAATTCGACAAATGGTTATGTATTCACTTTGGGTGGTGGAGCCATATCTTGAAAATCTTCTAAACAAACGTGTATAGCAAAATCAACTATGGAATCGGAATTTATTGCTTTAGAATTTGCTGCAACAGAAGCTAAATGGTTAAGAAATTTGTTAGTTGATCTTCCTTCGTGGTATAATCTTATGCCTTCTGTTTCTATATGATGTGATTCACAGGTAGCGATCGCTCGAGTGAAGAATAAGATCTACAACAGAAAGAGCCGACATATCAGATTGAGACACAATATTATGCGGGATCTAATTAGTTCAGGGTGATCAACTTAGAGTATATAAGAATCGAGCTGAATCTAGCAGACCCCTTAACTAAAGGACTAAACAAGAAGTTAGTCCAACAAGCATAGAGGGGAATGGGACTGGTTTCATTGTTGTAAACTTTGTATGACGGCAACCTGACGCACTATTAGTAGAGATCCTACAAATGGGGTTCAATGTGGTAAAAACAAGTCATATAAAAGTTCTACAAGTACTATCATTTTGTCTCTTCCTATGGTGTTGTTGAAGATAGTACTTACTGCAAGTAAAAGAGGGTGAGATTTATTAGAATCTCTTAATAAAATTCATAGCCATGTTGTTTGGTGGTATGAGCAGTACACACTTGATGAATTTCACCTATATAAGTGTGGATGTGGTGCCGCTTCCTATGAGAGTTTGGAACAACTCACTAGAGTGCTTATGAAAACCTGGGACTGGGTGCATGGCCGATATCGCACCACACCGCGAACTTGCCTGAAGTTAGTCAATGACATGTCAGTTGTAAGTTTATATAAACAATATCGAGATAAGATTCAAGACGTCAATGTCATCTTATTTCTGTTTATATACTTCTTTTTGCATTAAGTGACAATTCCAGACGTAAGTCATTGTCCATTATGTGCCATTGTGTTCGTTTGATAGTAGAGATGTTAGTTTATTAACGTTTGAGAATATTTGTATATAAGTTTGGATCATGTGGGGGATTGTTGGAAAATTATGTTAAAATACTTTTAAATATGCTCCGAACTTATATAAAAACATGTGTAATATTGTTTGGAAGTTTGGTTAATGATTTGAACACTTTCAACTTGAAGAATATCACTTGGATCGATCCAAGTATGAATTGGATAGAACTAAGTGAAAGCTGGAATAAAGTTAAGTGTTCTGGAAGACATGGATCGTTTTATGTAAGAGACATCGATCGATCGATGTAGTGCGATGCAATGATGGAACCTTTCTATCCAACATAGATCAATCACATCGATCAATCGATGTGACATCGATCGATACATGGATTGATCTATGTGAGACAGAATGAATAAAGAAATGTTTCTGTCCAACTTCGATCGATGATATCGATCGATCGAAGTGACATCGATCAATCGATGTGCCAACGGACAGAACCTTTCATGCTGAGTTGCATTTTTTGGTCCAAGAATCATCTTCCTTCAAAAGTGAACGTTATACAACTGACTTGGGAGGTCTGAAAACTGCTGAAACATGTTTAAAACAATGTCTTCATCTATCCAAAAGCCAATATATAGAAGGCTTGACTATTTTACAAGACATAGAAAAACTCTTGCAAAAATTAGTGCAGATTCTCTGCAGCCTTATTCCTTCCCCTCCTCTACATTCAAACACTTCTACTTGCAAGTTTATTCCCTTTCTCGTAGAGCAAACAAACAAGGGACGCTGTTAAATCCTGGGAAGCATTCGCTTGTAGTTCACCTTGTTCACCGGTGGAGGCAAAATTGCTTTTAAGGACAGTGATTCTCATCACGTCTCGGCGATTATCACGTGTTGTTTGTTTGTCCATTCAACTCATATTTTCTAACATATATAGGTATACATATAGATAAATATTAATAGGTTTCCTAGTAGATGATTTAATTTAAGTAAAACTAATCTCTTTTTGAAATTTGATTCCCAACCTAGTCTCTTATTCCAATCTAATTTAACTTAGGATAAGTATTTTCTTTTTGCATCTATTTATCTTATTTTATCTATTATTATATATATTTTTTCTTCTACTTTCTTGTTGGTGCCGAGTTGTAACAGTAGCGCCCCGTCCCGAGCCCTAGTATTTAAAATGGTTCACCAGTCGTATTCTGCTAAGAGAAATACAAGACGTCGATACAATCAATTACACGTCAACAAAGTGACGTAAACTGATGTCAACAGAAGTCATAAAATAAAAGTTCTCAAGATAATCATCAATAAATAAAATATAATGTGTAGGGAAATCCAAAGCAATACAATGTCATAATGTAAATGGAAAATACGAAGTTTCAAAAATACATAACGTCAAATCCATAATATTTGTCTCAAGTAAGCCATCAGAAAGTCCTCGAATATCAGAATCTACTCTCGGAATCATCTTCTACATACACTAGCTCATAGTCTGGCTTATCTGCAAAACAACATTAAGTATAGCATGAACGGCAAAATATCGCCCAGTAAATAGCATCATTGTACTTACTATGGGACCATACACGGGGAAAGAAGTGTTGTTAAACAAATAGCAATATATAAAATAGCAAGTTTCTCATTCGCAAATAAAATTACTATTTTACCCATATATCAACCAATCGACAAAATCAAGCAAATCTAGTCATCAAAGTCAATCAAGCCAATAGCCAATCAAATGTTAGTCCAAGTCAAAAATCAATGATGCAATTTTCTAAAATCGATGTGATGCAAAGTCCAAGACCAATTTCAAAGCTCAAAACCAAAGTCTACAAAGTCCAATTCCAACGGCCAAAACTGGTCAAAACCAAATATCCGAATCCAAATCTAACTCGGTACCAAATCCAAAATGCAAATCCAATTTTAATGCAATGGCTATAACACTTTCCTTACAAGTGACTTATACCACAAGACTTACGAATTGATCACCCCAATAGTCAATATGCCTAGACGCTTTACTGAAATAGCCAATATGCATGGACGCCCTAATGACGGCCAATATGTCCAACCGTTCTATCAAAATAGCCAATATACTCGGACACTCTGTTTGTTTGAGATCAATCCAGCTTAACGATATATTTCTCCTTGTAAGGGTGAATTTCGAAATATGCAACGTAAATTTTTCAAAATATTTCCAAAGCCAAATATCTTCCAATGTCCAAATATTTAAATATATCAAACACCAAATATAAATATACCAAATAATTCCAATATACTAAAACGACCCTACCACCCATGTATACATATATATGTCCACGCCTATACATGTGTATATATACGTATATACATACACATACCTCCCTCTGTCCATTTTTCTTCTAACCCACTATCCAACTCACCTCACTCCGCCCCCATTACCCTCGGCCCCCTCACTGCCGCCCCACCAGAGCCTACTCCCACCCACAACTCCCTCAGTCAACCCCCTTCCCACTCCCTAAAACCCTAATTTCACCCAACTCCCTTCCTGACCCTCGTCTTTCCTCCAAAAAAAACACCATTTATATTTTCTCCTATCTAACACCTCCGGCAGCAAGCACAGTTCATGCCTAACACTCAGCACTCGTGCATGCGCCGCCACTTAGCCAACACATGTGCTTCACACACTGCCACTACCTGCCGCCTCAAACCACTAGGATTCAGCTTTTTCAATTTTAAACATTATTCCATCTTTAAACTATACAAACTTCCAATTTTACGGCAACTTAAATTTGTCCAAAACCCAATCAAAATTCCAAGTTTATAGCACATAAAATCATACACTTAGCAAAAAAAATAGGTATAACCTATACCCATCTCAGCCCCTGCCGGAATTATGTATCTCCTCCAATTTCAAATATTTGCTCCGGCCATACACATAAACACACCCCATTACCAATCATACACACACACACATGTTATAACATATGTATATACATGTTCACATAAAATCCATATCTTAGGTTATACAAAATATTTCGGCTACCACCAGTAGGGCTGGCCGGCGCCCCCCTAAAATGCATGCATAATATTTTGGCCCATATACATTTACAATACCAGCTTACAATCTCATTGTATATACATATATGTATAATCGGTACACATATACATATCCATCCATTTATGAACACAATTATACTTATGCATGATATAAGAGTTGATACAAAAATATGACTACGTATTTTGCAAATTCATAGCAAACAAAGGTATGATACTTGCATCGATTCGTATATAACAAACTGTATGTTGAACTAAGGTTGACTGAAACCAAAATTTCTTCCTCTTCTCCTAGATGAAATCGGCTGAATGTGTGAGGGAAGGGAATAAGGTGCTGCCGTTTTTTTCCTTTCTCAGCTAGGGATGGCTGATTCTTATGACAATGGGTGTAGTGTTTATTTTTAGCGTAGGCTAAGTATATATACATATAGATAGATGTAAATATGATTAATATTTTCATAATAGATGTACGTAAGTAAAGTTAATCTTGTAGGAATTTAGTTTATATCCATCTATTACTTTCATATTCAATCTCCATATGGTAGGTATTTAATATATCCTATGTATATATCCTTTTCCTTTTAAATATTTTCCTCTTACTTTCTTTGATTTATTTTATTTTTATTATATTCTTCTTTTTAAAATGTGGGGCGTAACAATGACTCTGGACGAAAGGAAAGTGAAAAAAAGAATTGATCTTACAAATCAAAAGAAGGCGTCCGGAAAAGAGTTAATTGCACCTGATATCTATTCTTTTCCATCAAGTTTTAAGTAGCATCCAATGTTTAATGAAACACACTTGACATCCAGACTTATAGGGTTAATAGACACCTGGCATCCAGCAACCGGAAAATGACCTGCTGTATGCGGTTTTTATGAAATTTTCTTTTTTTTTCATTTTTTTCCCAAGTGGCGCCAAACTTTTCCCAACCCTGGTTAATTTCATCTTCCCTCCATTCCTTCCAATAACAACAACCAAAACCACCGTGCCATACGCTCCTTTGTTCTTCAGACTCTGGTATTTCCGACGAAATTTCAATTTCTTGTACTCGGGACTATGGGAAACCCAAGAGTTTTCTTCGATATCGCGATCGGCGGCAAGGCCGGGCGATGATTTCTTTATCGACGGAGGATCATTGGCAACCGGTTTAGTTACCGTTTCTGAGAAACTAAGTTTACTGAGCTTACTATAAACTTCATCCAAGGTCCTTCGACATCTCGTTCTGTTGCTGGCTGCTTCATCTTGGTCGATATCCTTCGGCCTTTTACCTCGTTTCAGACAAATATGGCGGACAAGGCAGTGACTATTCGCACTTGAAAATTTATGACCAACAGGCTTCTTTCCAGGAAGCAATTTGTCATTGATGTTCTCAACCCAGGAAGGGCCAATGTTTCCAAGGCAGAACTGAAAGATAAGTTGGCTAAAATGTACGAAGTCAGGGACCCTAATTCCATCTTCGTTTTCAAATTCCGCACCCATTTTGGAGGTGGAAAGTCGACTGGTTTTGGATTGATCTATGATTCTGTTGAAAATGCAAAGAAATTTTAACCCAAATATCGGCTCATTAGGAACGGGCTTGACACAAAGGTTGAGAAATCAAGAAAGCAATTGCAGGAAAGGAAGAATGATGCTGCAAAGGGTGGGAAGAAGAAGTGAGCTCTGTGTTTCTTGCAATCCAATGGCAACGCTTTTTGATTTTGTTTAACGGGAAAATGAAGTTGAGAAGTTTTTGATTTTGTTTTTCCTTTAATTTTGAAGGTAAAATAGTGAACTTTGGTTAAAGTCGGGTTAAAAGTATGGTTAAGTCCGGTCAAAGGTCGATTTCAGCAGTCAACGGTCGACCAGCAGGTCATCCGGATGCCAGGTGTCTATTAACCCTATAAGTCTGGATGGCAAGTGTGTTTCATGAAACATTGGATGCTACTTAAAACTTGGTAGAAAAGAATGGATACAAGGTACAATTAACTCGTCCGGAAAATGACCAAATGTGTGAACATAAAGTAAATCAATATATGAATGCACCTACACAAAATCTCCTCGCGCATTACTCAGTTGCCGACCCTGTTCTTGAATAAGAATATTATTAGGTGAATTGCTGCATTTAATTTAGTAAAAGAAATCACACAAACTTAAAAAGGCTTTCAAAATATTTTTATGTTTTAACGGTTGAGTAACATTCCTCCATCTTACGTCTCGAATTCGGTTTTTCCCCGATTTCTTTTGTTTTTTTTTAAAAATCGAACTAAAAAGGCTTAGCTTGCCATGAGTGGATGTGTTAAAAAAAAAAGCGGTTACCAGCGACTTGGACCGGAACCGGCAGTTTAAGTTCTTCTGGTCCAACTTACTGGCAGTCCATCGGTTCAGTTACGGATCCCCCATGGCCCATCCATGGAACCAGAACTGACGGTTCCATCAACCGGCAGCTTAACCGACCGGAACCCCAAAGCAAACTAGAATCGACCGGAACCAGCCAAAGCAAAGATAAGTGTATAATAAGTTTTAATAACATATAACTATATAAGCACATATTTATATATTATACTATATAACTCTATAGTTATATACTCATATACATATATAATTAAATACTTATATAGTTATTTACTCATATACTTATATGGCTATATACTTGTATAGTTATATACCTATATACTTTATAGTTATATGCTTATAGATACAATGTACTTGTGTAGTTATATAAGTTATATTAATACATGACTAATATAAAAATATTACTTTATAAGTGTATAACCATAAATTTATGTATTTATGTATTTATATAACTATATAGGTAGATGCCTGTATACTTAATATACTTATATGATTATATACTTTTATAGTTATATACATGTATATTATATATTATAGTTATATACTTATAGATATATATATATATATGCATATATATAATGCACTTATACACTTATCTAGTAATATACTTGTACAATTATATAGTTATATAAGTATATAAACATAGTAACATATAACTATATAAGTATACTACTATATATAAGTGTATAAGTATATAACTATGTGCGTATATTACTATATAAGTATATAACTAGACAAGTATATAAATATGCAGTTATATACATACATAGTTATATAACTATTATTTACATAATTATCTGCTTATATACCTATGTAGTTATACACTTATATAGTTATGTACCTAAATACTTTTATGATCATGTAATTCTATAGTTACATACATATATACTCATGTACAATTATATCCTTATATGTATAATGCACTTATATGCTCATATAGTTATATATTTGTATAGTTATATAGTTATACAAATATATGAGCGTATTAATGTATAACTACACAAGTATATAACTATACACATATATTGCTATATAAGCATTTAACTATACACGTATATTACTTATATAACTATATAGTGATATAATAATATAGCTACTTATATAGTTATATACTTAGTACTTAAACGATTTTGTAATTATATAGTTATATACCTATATACTTATATAGTTTTTTGAATTTTCTCACTAACACACTAGCACGTCATATTTTTCCTACCACTGTGGCATTTATGCAGGTACAGCCAGAGCCGGAGGTCTCATTGGAAGCAAACTCTCTATCCCTAGGGATAGAAGTATTGTTTGCCTGCCGCTCATCCTCTCCAGACCCTAACGATAGCTTTTGATGTCGTTGAGATATACTGGGTATGATGATGATGAATACTTATATAGTTACTTACTTGTATAGTTATATAGTTATACAAATAAATAAGTACATTAATATTTAACTGTATGAGTATATTATTATATGACCATATAACTGTATAACTATATAATTATATAACAAACAAGTACACTTATATATTTATGTGCTTATATACATCTATACAACTATATACTTGTGCAGTTATATACATATATACTTATAGTTATAGTTCATTATTCATGTTATATGACTATTATATACTATATTAATATATAGTTAATTTTTTATATTTCTAAGTTCTATTGGACACCTGGTTTATATAATTATATACTTTATATTTATGCTTATATATTAAGTGTATTTTGTATTTATTGTATAATAAAAATCTAGCCGAGAAAAACCCATACCAAAACCGTGTCGGAACCGGGAACATGTGGTTCCAAGAACCAGCAGAACCGGACAACCCTCGCTTTCGGCTACACGTTTGAGAAACTAGGAACCACCGATTTGGAACCGAGAACCACCCACCTCTACCCGAGATAAGATCACCTCACCCACTTTACCCCCACTCCACGCGTCACCACGCGACATGTGGCAGCAGAGGGGGTGGTGAGGCTAGATGAGGGTGACCCGCATCTAGCCTCACCACCTACCATGCTGCCACGTGTCGCACGGTGACGCATTGGGCTTTACCCCCACTCCACGCGTCACCGCGCGACATGTGGCAGCAGAGGGGGTGGTGAGGCTAGATGAGGGTGACCCGTATCTAGCCTCACCACCTACCCATGCTGCCACGTGTCGCACGGTGACGCATTGGGTGAGAAATTTGGATGAGGAGATCATAACCCTTTCTACCCATGAGGTTGCGCCTAGTTTCTTTGACAAGGCGCCCCTATTTGTAGAGTTAAAAGGGAGAACCTGCGCCGAGAAGCAAGAAAAAAAAAATGTTTAGACACATAATGTTTTAGACACATCTTAGATTAGTCAGAAAAGATTAAAAAGTTGTAAGATAAGAAAGATAACCCTTTTCTCTTTCTTTTCTACCCAAATTCATTTGGTAAACACCAAAAAAAAAAAAAAAAAACGCTTGATGTCCAAAATTATCTGCTGCGGGGATCTAAATATTACTTGATTAATATAAAAGGAATATTAAAGAATTCCTAATCACTACCCAAATAAAGTAATAAGAAGAATAGTAATACGAGTCAAGGAATGGGTTCAAAAAGGGGATTGATATAAAGGACGATGAGAACAAGGCAGGAAAAAAAGAAAGAAAAGAGGAAAAAATTTAGGTGTTGTTTTGTTAAGACTCTGAGCTTTAATGTAGGAGATACCTCCAATAAATGAAAACTAATTTAGACTAAGCAAATCTAATCAGATGGACACAGAGATTAGGTACACAATATAACAATAGTACAAATGATCCCTTAAACATGAAAATTGAAAAATCATTCATATAAATTGGCATACAATACATTCTATTCCCCACTTAAAAGTGATGTCTTCTTCAGCAACATCACGCTGCAGTTTACAGATTTTGTCTTCATCATAAAACTGAACCTCCAATACATCTCAAGAACTTCAATCTACACTTTCAAAGGCAAGTTCAGATAACTCCCTGTAGAATTTCTTGACAGACATCACCTTCGGAAGCTATAAAGCAAAAGAATAGTAGAACAAAGTTGGTTTATTTGACTGACATAGCCTTTTTCTTCTCTCTCTCTCTCTCTATATCTACAAATACAAGATACAATACAACAATACAAAGTCATTCTTGTCGCATAAATGGCGAGGTGCTCACATCTGTTGTGCTGTAAAAAGAATCCTCTCCACCACCATAGTAGTTATCATCTCTTGTTTCATCCCACTTGACCACCTCCCTTATATACTTGAATGCCTCATCGACTGTCGGCCGTTCTCTGGCCCGAGCCTGCCACACGAATAGCTTCCGACCTGTGAGGGAAGCGAAGAGATCTTTGAACTTCATAGCAAGGTAGTAGTAAGCTTGGTGAGCCAGTGACTGCTGATTGTGGTGGGGCCGAACAGGACTAAAGTCCGTAAACCACTCGCAGGTACTCAGAGGTACCCGGTTGATCTTCTCCTCAAAGATGTCGTATTTGTTCAAGACTAACACGAAAGGAGTGTCCTTAAAACAGGGATGCCTGATCATTGTTTCAAAAAGCTCCTTGCTTTGAATGATCTTTTTCTTGAGTTGTACTCCATTACCACCACCACTCTCTGGGGAAACACACATTTGATCATAATCACTTAAAGCAACACAAAAGACGACTACACGAACATCTTCAAACATCTCCACCCATTTGCAGCCTTCACTCATCCCTGTGGCGTTCACTCTGATAAGCTGATATCTGATGGACAAAGAAAAAACTACATCAGCAACCAGCCATGGAGGACAGAGATACAAAGCAGTTATTCATGATTCATACTTCCTTTGCGCTATCCTGTTTCTTGAACTACAAGTGGTGATCAAAATCGCATGCACAATCGAAAATGCCACCTACTCGTAAAGGATGCCTTCGATAAACTTCTCAAGATAAGAATATCCTAGTCTGTCCTAAGATGAGAAGCAAGTGTAGTAGTCTTGTTGATTTCTTAATTGAGAAGAAAAGCACTTCAATCTATTCAGCCAAACTGAAAACATAACACATCTTGCAATAACAATTAAAGAAGCATCATGCCAGGTTCCATATTGCGCTCTTATATGCCGTCATCAAATTAGTAGCATCATCGAACTACAGAAATGAAGAGTTAATAAGGAGGCATGGACGCTTCATGCACTTTAGGGTACACCATGATGTTTTTGTTAACATTCAGAACTAATCCACGGTAAGACAAGAGATTGAGATAAAGAAACAGAAAGAGGATTGCGAGAACACCTGCTTCTGAACATATAACAAGGAAGGAATAACCATTACCTGGTTAGAGGAGGGGGCAGAGCTTCCAGATTGTCCGTGTAGGTTTCGGACATTGGGCTACGATCATCCAGGGAGAACTCCATGAATGCCAAACCGTTCCCTTGGGTAACCCCCTCTGCGTAAAGTATGTCCCTCTCTGTTGGTTCATACTCGTTGCTTGATACTTCAACAGCCTGAGAAGACAAAGTCATGATTAACATGAACAAATTTGGGTATCAGAATGATGTTCTCAATCAAGGAACTACAAGGCCTCAATCAAGCAGTGTCCCCATTATTTTACGATTCCAATAGCACATAAATCAGTCTTCTAAAGGAAACAGAACATACTGAGGGATAACAAACAACAACAACATCACCCCATTGCCCTAGAGGCTCCCGCCTATGGCGAGGTATGGGGGGTCGGATGCCCGCAATGAAAAACTATCCAATTTCGAAGTGCTTTGTGATGCATACACACTGATAATGCTATTTACTGCACCCTCTATTGGGACAAGTTATTTTACTTTCTGTTATTTTTTTCAGCAACGGACTGATCCTGCCAAGGATAACCTGCCTAAGGACTTAAACCTTGAGAAAATCGGAAGAATCAAGTCATTGTGAATTCGTGTTCCCTAACTCAACTGTCTCAGTTACTACGCAGTCAGAAAGGGGAACCTAATGTGTTCAGTGCGATGCATTAAATCTTCAAAAACACTGCAGAAAGGAACAGAAGCATCCCTAGAGAAGTTAAAAAGTGTAAAAAGCACTTACCCAGAAACGGGGAAAAAGGACTATAAAAGAAACAGCTTTACAAAGAACCAACATTTACTAGGCACAAAGACATGGTTTGACGTATAGGAAACATGAAGAAGATACCCTGCTTAGAAAGTACTCGGCCACATCAGGGAGGAAGTGAAGCTCATCTTTCCTTCTGTAAGTCTCCTGTATTGCAGGATCTTTCCAGACTTCTTCAACTAATGGAGCATATTCACGTGTTGCCGCTGGAAAAAATGCATCCAAATCTCCAGTGGCAATGATATCCAATAGCCAATCAGAAAAGTGCTTCAACCTTGGGTTCAAAGAATATACACATTGAACATTACCGCTGGAGTCACCGTCTTCACCTGGATATTCGCTCTAGTATTATTGATAAAATCATACAACTAAATTAGATGAACTGCATTAAAGCATCAATGAATTTGAACATGTAACCTCTTGGTGTAAGGAGTTTCTCTACTTTCCCTGATCAATGGTAAGAGAGTCATTCATACGATCAAGAGTGTTTAATTATTATTCAAAGCACTTCCGACTCTTGCTATATTTTTTCACTTTGGGAATGAGTATTACTTCAATCAAATTATCATAGGCAGCAGAAAAAGGAGCTGGAGTTAGTTTTAAACTGGAAAAGAAAGCTATTGATGATCCACCATCTGAAACTTTGCCTTTGCAATTCTCCATATGAGAATAAACTTAAAATGCAAAAGAGAATCTAATTTTAGATTCAATACAAGTATATCAAGAAGTGTTCCTGTCACATTGAAGTTTGGACTACTAAAAGCTTTTCATCATAATGATTACGGTGCAGTCACACACTTAGATTAGTCAACAGGAACACATTCTCCATGTTTAAGAAACTTTTCATTCTTAAACATCTCTTAGCGAAAATATTTGAACCTTGTCTGATTACTCAGAAGATGGAAGTTTGGAGGTAAGAAAAACAGATGGAAGAAGTACTCTAGCACAAAGCGGCGATTAAGCGAAAAGAACATTTTAGCCATTAGACACAAAAGATTAGAAGTAAAATGTCTGAGAGCCATTTCGTCATCAAAGTTATTCAGGATTTTATCAATAAAGAGAATTTATGGGTTAAAAAAAGCAGCATGCAATTTTCACTGGAAAGACAACTCTAAGAACCTGATCAACATGCAGAAGCAGAAAAATTTGGGAAGAAAAAGGTTTTGACCGGCAATTTGTCGACATTTCTATAAACAGGACATAACTCAAACATCTCAATTAACTAAAGACCTGCTTCAGCAACTTCTTCTTCCAAACTTGATGCTTTCACCCTTGATAGAGCCTCCTCCTCAAAGCGCTCCCGCCCATCGAGTAGAATACTCAGATATTTGTACATGTTGCTCTGAATCATGAACTTAATGTCCTGCAGTTCCTCAGAGGTGAACTTGTTCCCATAGAGAATTTTAGCCTGATAGAAACCAAAGACAAAGCTTAAAATGAGATAATTCCATTACGGGGTCAATTTACACCATCATGTGCAATTTCACGCGCAGAAAGGGGTCAAGCGAGAACTTTGAGGAGTTGATTCTCTTTAAAGCATCTGAGTGTTGCACCTAATATAAGTGCAGAAGGAGCCACACAGCAAACTAAATTAATACAAACATAAGAAGAATGAAACACTAATTATTATTATTGTTGTTGTTGTTGTTGTTTATTTTTTTTAATAATACCGAGGATTTATCATTTCCTTGCTAGAAAACTCAGCTCATAAACTAACATACTTAGGAGTTTGGTTGGATGGACGATATCTCCATCGATCCAATAATTGATAGTGACATTCTGGCTATTACAACATTGAATGGTTTTCCTCATTGCATATGCCATCATTTCCTTTTCCTTTGTAGCCCTTAAAGCTTTCACTTTTTATCAGGTATAGGAGAAAGAAGACAGTAACATTCATGATGGATTGTACGCCGTAAAACAGAGATATAGTTCCGAAGAAGTAAGCACCAGAAAGTAAGATGGTAATAAGAAATAAAAGACATTAGGAAATAAATTAAACGGTCATAGAGTCCCAGAGTAGTATTACGGATGCAATTAAAGGACACTTTTGATCTGTTTTCACAAGAGGTTTCAGCTAGAAATGAAAAGTTTGTGGAAAACTTTCCCACATGATTCCATGCGAAGGAACGAGATTTAATTAAAGAACAAGCACCTAAGAGATCATTGCCTAGCAGAAAAGTGGATAGGCTGGATGCTACAACTGAATACAAGTGACGCCAGAATGCTAATATAACACATGCTAGTTGCATTTGTCAATCAAAAGTTCATTACGGAAACAATAGACGACAGGACCATATCTATTATGCCAGAAGGCATAGATGCAAAACAAAAAGAAATGAAGCAATCCAGAGCATTGGCAGCTCACAAAAATTAGGCCACAAAAAAGAATCAGTTTATTTAGAGGCTGAAGTGGAGATTTACAGATAAATAGCAGTAAAATTCATGCGCCTATCAAAATATGAACCTTAAATGCCGCACCTGCTTGAAAATGGTGCTAGTCCCTGACCCTTGAAGTCCAATTAAAAGAAGCTTCTGAATCCTTTTTTGCTCCAAATAATTTGGAACTGTCGGAAAAGTACTTGGCTCATCTCTCTGTGCATGAGGCTGGCCGTGGGGAACAGGCAACGAGAACAAGGAGCAGACAAACCTTGTTGATGCCTGATTAACACACACACATACAACACAAAGACGTCAACATAACATAGGAAATTTACAGGAAAAAGAAAATTGTTTATCCCATAAGATACTTGTCCACCTTTTCCCATATGTTTCCTCTGATATTGTTTTGGCCTTCCTCCTCATAACGGCCATCATCATAAACCCAAAAGTGAGTATCACGAGGACACTGCACATTTGCAAGCTGGAACACAAATCTAAGTCAGACTGGCCCATTCACAGGTCGAAAGCATGAAGTATGAATTCTTTATGTAGATAATAGCGCAACCTTGACTAGACACTCTCCGAAAATTAAAAAAAAAACAACTAGAACTCAAGCCTTCCTCCAACTAGGTTAGGTTAGGAACAAGCCCGGGTTTTAACCCTTTAAAAACAATTTAGAAAAGAAAGGAAGGAGAAACAACTAGAGGCACAGAGCACCAAATTTACAATTTCAAGCCAACATAGCCAAGTTTGCTACAAGTGGAAGCATCATAAAGGACTCCAAAAGCCATTCAACTAAAACACAAAGCCAACGCTAAAGACACCAGTCACTTGGTTTACAATATCTACATCAAACACAAGTATAGATTTCCCTGTACAGGTTACAACGTGCATCATGGCCTAGCTCAAAACGAGGACTGCAGTAAGGACTACCCGAAGTACGGTTAGTGTTCACTCGAGGTCACATGCCACAACCAATTAGAAACAAAAGAAACAGCTTGTTGAAATAACCATAAGCTCTATAGAATTTTTATTTATTTATTTATTCATAGCCATCCAGACCCCTTCGAACCTAGTATCCATTTCAGCTGATAAAATTAACAGTAAATTTCAACTTTACCCAATTTTTTCAAGTAGCGTAGGAAGCTACTTCAGTAGAGCTGATTCAAGTATATAATTGTCAGCATAACTGCCCCACCGTCACCCAGCCCATTTTCTATGCAAAGGAACAAAGAAGTTCTCTTAAATTGCTAAAACAAATTTAGATGTTTGATCGAGGTTGACTAAACAGCCTGTTGATTTACAATATTTATAGCAAACATTAGCATAGATTAGCCTGTACAGATAACGAAAGTAAGACATGGGTGATGTTGAGTGGCTGACACTCAAATTATATTTTTTCTCTCTCTTAAAAATACGCTCTCCCTTCTCTCTAACTTCTCTCAACCCTCCCCTGGTAACTTCGCCACCAATTTCTCTCTTTCTCTCCGCTCCAAGTCCTTCTCCGCATTGGAGCTACCCTAAGTAACTCCTACAACCAAATCTCCCTATCCCATCCCTTCTCTCTCCTCCTAACCTACAACCCATCTTAGAGAGACACTTTCCGGCCAGTGGGGCCTCTCCATCCGTAGCAATAAGCAGTCGGAACACCTACCCATCTCTTATTTCGCCTCAAAATGGTCAGATTTTTGCCTAAATTAACGATATGCAAGGCCTCGTACGTGTGAAATCGGCCTGGACAAGTTTGATAAAGCCGGATTTTAAAAATGAGAAATCTTCTACCTTCTCATTTTGTAGGTAATAGATTGCTCAGTACTATGTAGCAACTTTCCTTCAAATAAATCTAAATTCCAAGCTATCCAAATCTTTGAAACAGTGTTAGACAAGATGTTATGTACTACTTTCCAATTCCTAAATAAGTTTCTAGCTATAACATTGTATTTCCTCTGTCTAACCTTTTTTTTGTAAGTACTCTGTCTAACCTTAACTCAACTAATCCTACGAGTCTTATATTTTTTCTTCTGATGAAATTATTTACTTCTTGTCTGAGAGAGGAATTTAGTCCTCTAACATTCTAATAAACTAACTTGATCATCTGATTGATTTGTAGCCTCTAAGTCTACCTCTGCTTTCATCTCTATTATACTGTCTGAATTGAGGGAGACCTCTGGCCAACTTCCTCATTTCCTTTAAGTCTTCCTGACATGAGCAATCATCAAATTTGTTTGCATTTTGTTTTGAGAAGTCCTCTATTACAGAGGTACCTCTCTTTTTCTTTGGTAGGTACACTTAACCTTTGGGTTAGAATTTCCACTTTTTCCTTATCATTTTCCTAGAGAACAATATTATCCAAGAAATCAGAGAGGTGTTGATTTTGATCCTCTTTTTCGCTTTCATAGCAATCATCAGGCTCAGCCCCATCAGAAGAGTCAGAAGAGTACCCCACCTTTCTATCAGTGTGATGTTTTGTGTGATCAAGACCTTCCACTTGATCTTCTTCATTGTTACTTTGGTTTTACAAAACCTCATTAGTATCAGCATCCAATCCTACAAGAGAGCTAAATTTATTTATCAGAGGAGAGATCATCTTGTTGGCTATTTCATTTTTTTACCCGTCCTCTTTGTTGACTGCATTTTGAGTGGAGTTCCTTTTTTATGGAGAGAAGGGTAGGGGAAGCTTGTCAAGTCCTCATCTAGTCCCTTTGTATTTTGAATTTGTTGTTGAAGAGGGATGTTATTCTCATCATTTATCAGGATACCTTTCCTCCTGTCTACATGCCTTTTTTTTTGTGGGGCCTTAGGAAGCTGCCCCTGATCCTTTTCACTTCCATTCCAGTTCTTGTCCATATTGGAGGTTTATTCCTCTTCCTTTGCTCCGTAGTAGTCTCACAGTTGTGGAAATATAATCATCATAAAGCATTGCCAACTAACAGTGCTGTAAGTCTTCATGATACCTATTTTGGCCTTCCAGTTCTCTTATAGTTTTTTACAAGTTCATGCATGAGTAGGATGTCGTTCCGAATAGTCTACCCTTGATAAAAACAGATTATATCTCATCTACAAGAAAATAAAGCAAAGGCTTTAGCCTATTTACCAGGACCTTGGAGATGACTTTATAGGTGACATTGCAACAAGAGATGGGTCTGAACTCTCTCATTTTGATTGGGTTATCAACCTCAGGAATCAAGGATATGACAGTAGTATTTACCGGATAATAGATGTAGTTCTCCTCGGTCTTATTATAATCGCTACCAATTTTGTACATTTTCAATTTTAATGAAATTTGATTTAAAAAAAGCAAGACATGGTCCAGTGTGAAAAAGGACCGCCATTCGTTAGCAGTAAACAGCACAAAGACACCATCATAACTATCCTAATGATAGTGTTCAGTCATGGCAACATGCTGCAACCAATTTGAAACAAAGCAATTAATTTGTTGCAAAAGCCATAAACACTATAAATATACCTACAAAGCCTTATGGTCTCAACATAAAATGACAATCTTTCAATCAGCTGTATAATGAGTGCAAACGCGCAAGATTCTTTATCTTATTTTAGTGTCTTACCTCTTTCCCACCTAATAAGTGACATGCACCTGTGTTCAGCTTTACATATTTGCTTGAGCAAATCCGCGGAGGCATGTGTCTTGGAAGGAGTCATAACCCTTTGTGCATATAGCATTATGTGGCAAATTGACCCACTCAAAAAGAGAATATTTAAAGGGTCAAAATGAAAACAAACAAAGTATATGCATTCAAATCTAAAGTTGATGACTTGTTCGTTTCAGACTCACTTCTACATACCATTTGGTGGTTGCAGGCGTTACGTAGAGGGGTTTTCTTATTATTAGATTTACAATATGTCAACTACTTGACCTGATATTTAATCACTGAACCATTGGTTATATGCTAATAATACCATAACATGAAAACAAGTGTTGGTCATCAGGGTCAATTATAAATTAAATTAAATATATTTTATTTAAAAAACAACAGCAACAACAACAACATTACCCCATTACCTTAGAGGCTCCCATCTATGGCGGGGTATGGGGGGTCAGATGTACGCAACCATACCAATGTGTTAGAAACACACAGAGGTTTCTTTTTTAAATATTTTATTTAAAAAAGCAATAATTAAGTCCATTTCCACAGAAATTGTGTTTGATTTTCTATTTATTTTGGTTTCTTTAGCTTTTTTTAAATATTTTATTTAAAAAAGCAATAATTAAATCCATTTTCACACAAACTGTGTTTGATTTTCTATTTATTTTGGTTTCTTTTGCTGTGAAAAATTGTGAATTAATTGAAACCTCCCCCCTCACCCACCCAAATCTCTTCAGGACTGCCTCTGCTACTGCCTGAGCCTCCATACATGCACAAAAACACACAGACATAGGACGTGCACAATCAAGTTCCTTTATAAAGTTATTCAAACCTGAATAACTAATAAAAGTCATAATTGCACAATTTGAAACGACTTGGAAGAAAAATGCAGTGTAGAGGACCCAAATACTACTCAAATGCATCATTATGGCTTGAAGGATGCAAAAATATAGACAATCTTTTGCTTCAGACAAGAAAACTCTTCACTGAGTACAAAGCAGGAGAAAATAAAATTTTAGAGCAGGTAAACCACCAAATTTCTGGATCCAGGTTCAAGTGACATTATACTTCTTCGCTAGGAAATCAAATGATAATTGATAGAACTTGCAGTACATACAGAGGACCACTTAAGAGTTGAGCATAGCATCACAAGCTCATTTCTATGCATCAATGAAAAAAAAATTTAAAGTAGTCAAGGAGAATCACAAGCCATCAATATTTTTTGGTAAGTTAAATTTCATATGTGAGCCAAAATGGTGGATTCACAAAATGTGCAATCGACTAAGCTACAGTCGAAGCAGAATATAGATAAAGGTAGCTTACAATATGATCACTAAACAAGCCATCAGTTTTAACCAGTAAATTCATAACAAAATCAAACGCTTTGTTTAACGACCAACTCGACAGATACCCCCAGTACTAGTTTCTTTTTGAAACACTCAAGCAACTGAAAATTGAACTTCACACATCACTCACACTGCTCCACGCAGAGACACATACACAGACAAAACCATGATGACCTTAGCAAGAAATTAGGAATTCCTGAACGCAACTTTGGGTAAAATGACCATCTGCTACTAAACTAAGCCATTTTTCCATGTTGCCAATTCCACATCTTAAACATGTGCAGCAAGTAACCACAGGGGACCTTGAATACATCAACTAACAACTCTAATGTTTCTCATGGAGGGTTAAATGAAACAGATAAAATCCACTTAACAGACATAAATCCATCACAATCACTGTAGATACCAACACTAGAATGAAAAACATTTCATTGCTCATGTTCAATTCAGGTTACATAGATAACTTCTTGAAATTATCAACCTTCAAAATCATAACGATAAACTAACCTTCAACACTCTAAGCTCACGTTTGGTAATTTCTCTGCCATTGATGTAAACCTCTGTGTTCCCATTGCTAGCGTGTGGACTAAGTTTCCCAGTGAAACTCAGATTTGAACTTATAATTCTATCTGGCTTTCCTCCTTCCTGCAAAATGAAGAAGAAAGAATAAACAGGCATTAGGCAGTTCTTTTAAAGAAACAACAATGTAAAAAATGATTGATCAGATCGTCCATGAAGAGAATTATAAAGTTACCTTTCCCCAAAGACCAGACTCCTTGTCATACCAATATCTACCTGGCTTTAACTTCCGAGGTGGTATATGGCAGCCGAATAGCTCGGCCATTTCCTCTGGTCTCAAAGGAAATCCATTGACAATCAGCTGCTCTGGACGAAGCTGATTAGCAGAGCATTCTTTCTCTGCTTTCATAATATGCTTAACTTCTAAAGGACTAAGCAAACGTGACAGAACCCTTGAATACTTTCCCAGTTTGCTTCGCTTAGACTCATCAATTGGTTCACCGATGCAGGTAACACATTTACGGCCCTCTGGCATTGAACCCATAGCTCTGAGCACACAATTCCCACAATATTTGGCATCACATACAAGACATGATTCCTTGCTGTCCCACTTACCTTTTCCACATCGATAACATACTCTACTTTTCTTTTTCTTCTTCTTTTCCATGGAAACACCGACATACTCAGGAAAAACCTGCTTCTCAGATTCTGCTAGTTTCCTTTGCGATCTCTCAACTGTATTAAATGTAACCATGGGGGCTCTCCTTCCTCCGTTGGCAGATTGTTTTGGACCACTATCTGAAGGATTTTGCTCAGATACTGGAGATGCTGAAGGTGAAGCAGAAGAAGAATCAGGGTTCTGCAAAACAGACACCACTGATTCTGAACTTCCGGATAGTCTTGGACTTTGATCAGGAGGATTTGTAACACTAGCTATACGAGATACAGGCAAAGGGATTGGTTCTACCACTGGGGCATCACTACTCATTGATCTCCTTGACTCTGCAAAGGATTCTGCAACAGATGCAGTTGGAATTGCAGCTGAATCCATATCAAGAGGCTCAACCCTGGGAAGCTCATACTCAACAGGAGGACCATTATACTCTAGGGCTATGGAGTAATCAAGATTTTCCCCATCTTCAGGAATAGGACCCCCTGGAGGAAGCATCTTCTTCACCATCTCTCTCCAATCCTCCTTTCCCTCGCTCTCCATGTCTTTGCTGCAAAAGCTCTCCACACCAATGTACTTATTCTAAATTTTCGGATGTAAAACTTAAGTCAATATAACAGATAAACCTGACGTGACGTCAAGACAACTAAATCAGGGGGCAGCTTCACAAATTTGACCACAAGACAATCTCAGTCAACCCAAACTTCAATCCTTTTTCTACTTTCCAATCGCCATCAATAGCACAAATCAAACAAAACTTGGTCCAGGAAATTTCCATCAAACCCCACTTGTTTCAAGAGTGCAGATTTGATTCCCCCAAATAATCAAGGAAAAACCTACCTTACTTCAAGCCCAACTGCCAAAATTCCTTCTACCTTACTGCAAACCCACAAAATTGAAAAGTCCAAGCAAATGGATTTCAACTCCAATATTTATATGAGTGCCAAGAAAGACAAGACAATCAAACTCTTATCTGTTGCGACCTTGAACTTGGGAAACAGCCAACCTATTTGGTTGAAAGTCCCTGGTCAAACTTCTAGTAAACAAAACCAACGCACCTGTAATTTGACGAGTTCAACTCGAGAAAATCGACAGATACTGTCCAATTAGACTAAATAATATCTGTATTTGCAAATTTACACAGAAACAAGAGAAAAATAAAAGAACAAAAAAAAGGGGCGAAGTAAAGACGGGTTGTTTTTAGAAGTGAAAGTTGGAAATGCAATATCCGAACTTTTTGCGATAGATAGACTTTGAATGGAGAGACAAAAGGTACCTGTGAAAGAGACAAGCTGAGCATAAGAGTATGTGAATCTGAAAATTGCAACTTTGTTTCTTTATTTTTAGCTTTTTTTTTCCTTCTTTACCTCTTCAAAGCTGTTCTAAATGTGTTCTCAGAAAGAAAAAAAAAAGTTCTTCCATAATCTATTAGTCCAGCTATATAAGTTACTCGTAATTAGAGGTGTTACGAACTGAGACGAATCGAATATACCAGGTTTTCTAATTCGGATTTCTTTAGCTATATGAAATGTTCAGCTCGGTTCATTTAGCTAAACGAACTTTAAAATTGGTTCGAGTTCGGCTTGATAACCCTTTAACTGTTTAAACGAGACGAACAGTTTGCGAATAGTTTGGCTTGTTTTAGTAAATAAACCCAAACAGCTGTTCGAATTCGGCTCGTTACTAACCATTATCGAACGAATACGAAACGAACATGAACCAAACTCGAACAGTTCGCGAACTGTTCGGTGTGTTGAACAACCCTAGTCGTACTCCATTCATTATTAACTTGTTAAAATAAAAAAATTCGGAACAAATAAATATTTTACTAGAACTCATAAATTCAATGATACCATTTGATTTGAAGGTTGATCATATATTATTTGTGCATATATCATCAAACTATAAGTATTTATTTTTCCTTAATATTCGTACGCAGTTGATTATGTATTTGTAGTGATACATTTGGTTATCTATTACACTCACGCAATTGATCATGTATTGACATGTTAAATGTAGAAGTTCGAGAATTGTAACTTAAATTTGCAAATATATACTACTGTCTATGTTTTGAACAAATGGAATAGCTTCTGATTGCGTTTGGACTTTTTCTTTTTTTATTTTAAAAAAAAAAAAGTATAGTGGAAATTAGATTGTCTTTGAACTTAAATGCCTCGAAGTCTTTCGAACATATACAGACAGTCTCAGTAAACCTCAAATAGTCTTGTACTAAACATGAACACTATTTACGTAAATAATCCGGTCTGAGTTTGAGGGTATATTAAGTTTCGGTTATTTATTTGCTCAATTCAGAAAGGTTTTAGTTTTTTATTAACCTATTAAAGGAAAAAAAAGAAATGTTTTTTTGGGGAAAAGGATCATTTCATTTCATCAAAAATTTTGTACAAATCATATAGTGTCGAGAACGTAAACTGTCGACACTACTCAAAAAAATAATCAGCTAGTCCATTGGCCTTGCGCAGCAGACGCACTCTATGAAGTGCTTCATTTACAAAAAGATTAGATGGAATAAAGTTTTCAACCCTACCATGTATCACCATGTTTCGCCACCACCAGATGCCAGCAACAACCTCACGAAATACATAAAGCCATCCCTTGGATGTAATACCATCCCCCATATTTTCTGCAGTGTTGATGTCGATCCATTCGGACATGCTCGTGACATTAGTGAACCTTCTCCAGCGCGATGGGTGTACTAGTTTTCTCCAAATTTGCGTAGCCCACTTACAATCTCTTAGTTCATGAATCTGACCGACCCCGATCTTTTGGCATACCAAGCACTCGGCGGTGAGTGTCATATGTCGCTGGTGCAAAAATGTTGCAGTAGGGAGAGCAGAGTGTTTCGCTTTCCAAAGGCATATGTTATCCCTATTCGGTCCCTTGAGTTTCAAAATTCTGTTCCAACCCTTATCCTCGGCAGCCATGCTGTTGTAGTTAATCATTGCATAAGCACTTGCAGTTGTGAACTTACCATTACCTGACCCGTTCCATCGTGGCTGGGGGGAGCTGGTCTCGCCTCCATCATGCTGGCAATTGGAGGACATCATCCCAGCGCGCAAAAGTTTAACGCAGCATCTGATTCCTCTCCACACCGACGACACGCTCTGTCTACCACTATCATCCAGCGGGGAACCATACTTTGCACGCAGGACTTTGACCCATAACGAATCCCTTTCCACCAAAATCTGCCATCCCAGCTTGGCAATAAGGGCCAAATTCATGCTCCTCAAGTTTCTCACACCCAAGCCTCCAAGAGCCTTGGGCTGGCAGATCTTGCCCCAGGCAATTGAGTGCAAGTGTCTTTCATCCTTAAAATCATCCCATAAAAACTTCCGCATATACATTTCCATTTGCTCAACGGTTGTTGCAGGCAGTTTAACAGTTTGCATCGCATAAGAGGGAAGTGCGTTCAAAACCGATTGTATTAGAGTTGCACGGGATGCTTGTGATAAACATTTGGTCTGCCACGCCTTCAGCTTGGTACGCATATTATCCACTAGAAACTCATAGGTATTAGCCGTGACCTGGGAGTGCAATAGCGACATGCCCAAATATTTATCAATATCATCCGTTGGCTGCATGTTGAGCCGGGTACTTATTTTACGTGCCACCTCCCGCTGAGTATTTCAGGATACAAAGAAGTGGCTTTTCGCTTTACTCACCTGTTGACCCGATATTCTACAAAAATGTTCCAAGACCCTCTCAATAACCCCTGCATTCTCCTCCGTTGCTTCTCCGAATAGGAGTAGATCGTCTGCAAAGAGAACGTGCGAGATCTTAGGACCACCATGCGATGCCGCAATGGGTTTCCACCTTTTTGTTTTGACCGCAGTAGTGATCATATTGCTCAAGACATCCATACATAGTAAAAATAGATACGGGGCAAGCGGATCCCCCTGCCGAATGCCTCTTGTTGGACGAAAAGCCTCCAGCCGTTCTACATACCAAATAATTGACAAACTGGTCGAAGTTACGCTTTGCATGATAATTCTGCGCATCTCCACACGAAAACCCGCAGCATTTACCACATCGTTGAGAAACTCCCAATTAACTCTGTCGTAGGCTTTTGCAAGATCAACTTTCACAACCATTAGCCCCTTCTTTCCCTTTTTGTTCCGCATAGTGTGAAGGATTTATTGCGCAATGATTATATTTTCCGATGACTGTCTGCCGGGGGTAAAAGCACATTGCTCTGTGGACACCAACTTGGGATAACCAGCTTTAGTCTGTTCGCAATGATTTTCGTAATCAGTTTTGTCGATACATTGCTTAAAGCAATGGGGCAGAATTGGGAGATACTTTCAGGGTATTTTACTTTGGGGATCAAAGTAAATAACGACTCATTCATGTACTATGGGAACTCACCAGTTTCAAAAGCTCTCAGTACAAAGGATACCACAGCGGGACCCACTACACTCCAATGGTGCTGAAAGAATACCAGAGGAAGACCATCCGGACCTGGAGCTTTATGGGCCCCCATTTGAAACATCGCTACTTCAATCTCTTTGGTCGTTACGGGGTGGTTCAATAGACGTCGGTCTGCATGAGAGAGAGCAGGGAAAACGATCACACTGCCAGCCCTTGGTAATGTAGGAGTGTTGGAATATAATTCCATAAAGTAGTTCCTGACCATCGCCTTTAACTGCTCATGGTCCGTGATCCAGCCCTCACCAGTACCCATCAGGCTGTTGATTTTTTTGGCGGTCCTTCTCGTGGCAACCGTTTTGTGAAAACTCCGAGAGTTTCGTTCCCCATCGATCAGTCAGTGGACCTTGCTTTTTTGTCTCCAATATGTCTCTTCCAACTTCAGAATTTCTGCATGTTCGTCTGACAACATCTTCTCAAGGTTGGTCAAGAAACGTGAGGGTTGGGTAGCCAAAGCCTTTTGGATGCCTAAAATACGTGCCTCACATCTTTTCTTGCGCTAGAAGATGCATCCAAACACATCAGTGCTCCATTTTCTAAGCGTGGCCGTAAAAGCTTTCATTGTTTCATGGAGTCCAAGTGGGTGCTCAATCCACTCCTGTTGTACAAAATTAATGAAATCGGCATGGTCCAGCCATGCTTCTTGGAATTGTGGGGTATAATATACAGCCTTGCTCACTTGGTGGTTGGTAGTACTTAAAATTAGAGGGTGGTGATCCGAGTGAACCCTATGTAAATGTTGTAATGTAGCCGATCGAAACTTGGCATGCCAATCCTCATTGATCCAACATTGATCAATTCTTTGTTGGATTTTAAAGTCCCCTATTTGTCTATTTGTCCATGTGAATTGTGGCCCCGAGAACTCCATTCCGGACAAGTTACACTCATCCAACATTGCGCGCATCCGATTCACTGAGTACCCGCCAACCCTGCGACCACCCGATTTGTCTTCCTGATGGACAACTTGGTTGCAATCTCCAATCAGACACCAAGGGACATTCATCACCCGACCAATATCCACAACATGGTCACAAAAAATATCCCTCATAGCCACGATAGGGGGCACATAAACCAAAGAAAGTGCCCACGGCTCGCTAGCATCCTGCATGACTAGCAGTGTAAGCATTTGAGCAGTATAATCAGCCACCTTGACATCGGCCACCGCATTGTTCCAAAGACACCATAAGCCCCAGGCAAAACCCCGGGCTTCCACAACTGCAATGTTTGTAAACCAAAAACGACTAAGAATCCACCTAGCATACAAGCTCTGGACACGTGTCTCCATAAGGAAAAGTACATCTGGTTTCGTCGTAGATAGGTAATCCGAGAGGGCCCTGCGGAAGTTGTGAGATGCAGCCCCCTGCAGTTCCATGACATAATCTTCATGAAGAAAACTGATTTTCCGTAGCTTCCCTGGTCTCTCCGCCACCAACATCCATATGAACAACGTCATCCTGGTCGTTTTTTGTAACGGCCTCTGCTATAGTCGCTCCAATCATCATATCATCGGCACGTGAGCTAACAACGGGGTCGTGATCGCCCCCAGCCTCCGGAGAAGCATCGGGTGGATGTTGTTTGATGTCTCCCCTGGGCATTGGCTGCGCAGCTCTCCCTATGCTAGCATTTAGGCTAGGCCAGTCCTCACATTGATCATGGATATTAAAGTTAAACTGTATATTTCTATCTTCATTTGTAATATCCCTTAGTGATCTACTCCCGTATCCGCCCTGCAATCTACTTGATGAACCTCTACCCATGGAGGAACCACCCCGAGTGTTGTTGTAGTCAAGGGATGATTCATGTGTTGTCTTCTGTGTTTCTGTGTAGTTACGTCATGTTTGTATGACCTGTAATTTTGGCTTGTTCTGCACCCTTACTGGTATCCCCTTCTTGCCCCCTCTAGTATTTGTGCGTGCCAAAGTTTCTTTGGTCCCAGAGAGGAATACCACCTCTGGGCCTTTATCCACAATCTCCCTTAACTCCCGTTGCAGCGAGCTCTCCTCCGTATCTACATCCTGCACTTCCTCAGCAATTTTTAGCGGCCCAAAGCGTGATCCATTAGCTACAATTTTGAAATGCAGCTGGGATTCCTTAAAATTTCCTTCACCAGCTCCCGGTATCTTCCCGCCTTCATAAACTCCACCCTTATCAACCTGCCCCCTAGTGTCTTTGTTGGTTGGATTTCTCCTGCGTCTGCCACTCGAAGCAACCATCCATGGTCCGAAGGGGTCTTGCACATTGGGCATATGTCGCTTCGTAGTGTCGTCCTCCTTGGGTTCAACAGAGGATTGCCTATCAGTGCCACAATCATCTGTTCTATGCCCATATCGACCGCAAGCAAAACAAATAAGATTTAACCCCTCGTATTCAACTGCAAACAACTGACCATTTACCTCTATCCGTGAAATAAGTGGTTTCCTGAGGTCAATATCCACACAGATCCGGGCATAGCGACCCCTGTGCACGTGCTTTGTCGTATCATCCACCCTTACTGCATTCCCAAGTAAATTTCCAATACGCATTAGGATACCCTCATCAAAAAATTCCAGCGGCAGCTTAATCCACGCCATCGTCTTAGTCACTGCTTCTTTTGATGTGGAGAAAAAAAGGGTGCCACTTTGTAACAGTAATGTAGTATCCTTGGACGGTCTAAGGTCCGCCCTCAAGTGCGTGAAAGTAGTGGTATTTCGAGTAAAAACGTACCACAAAGAATCCGTCATCAAGGTCCACGATGTCCAATTTGCCTCCAAATGCCCACAGGTCGGTGAGCCGCCTCTCCATCACTTTGAAAGAAATACTCCTACCCAGTGGCTTGACAATCAGAGCCCTTCTCCAAGGTCTCCACAGGGATTTGCATTCCTCAATAGGTACCTCGATTGAGACTCTCCCGGTGCTTGTGCCCTTTGCTTTTTCCATTGTTATGTCATCGTAGCTCTCTAGATGTTGGTCAATTGTATCATCGTCTTCGTCCTCCCCTACATAAATATCAGCTTTCGTGACGTCCGGTTTCTTGAGCAGGTCTGCCCATCCACTCATACGTACTTCATCTCCCGTCAATGGTGAGCCAGGGTCGCCCGGTGCTGGTCTTTTGTGTTTTTTCAAGCTTCGGTATAGTAAATCTGCGTCCTCGAGGTTGGTGGTCATAGCTCAGAAGGTTGCCGGAACCCTAGGTTTCGAAGAAGATGGGAATCGCCCTTATCGCCAGACAGGAGAGAGAAACATGTCTAATAAAAACACTGTAGGCACCAATACTTAAAAAAAAGAAATGTTTGATTCAATTCAAATAATTTCCAGTCCTAGGCCTAACTGCGATAGAGTTAGACTCATTTTATTTGATTTTCTATGTAAATATTGACGAGACTAGTTCCTTTAATTGAATGATCCGAACACTTTTTGATTGGGCTTGTCGAACTTTTGGGCTGAGAGGTAAACACTTAAGCTATTTATGTGAATGAGCTGGAAATTAGACTATGTACGTTACCAAAAGATCTGTAAACTTTGTGGTCATTGCAAAAACAACTAAACAAGTATATGGAAAAGGCATCCGACGTTAAATTTAGTTATAAGTTTCAGAGTAAGCAGATTTCAAAGAAGCTTCCTCATTAAAAATTAAGGTTCAAATCATTTACTTGTAGGTGGTAAGGCAGTGTTTATGGATACATATAAGTGTGGCCGGCTTGGAGAGAACAAAAATATCTGGATTGTATCCATAGGTTAACCTGGATGAGTTGGGTGCTGCTCTTAGCTCCTAGCTTACGTTATGCGTCCTCGTGACCACAGAGGTGCAAGTAGACATGAATTCTGGTCGTAAGTGGCAACATCTGATTATTTTTGTCTCTACTACTGTAGATTTACTGTGTCAAAGACATGCCCTTGATGCCTGTATTCTAGTTGGTAAGTACGGGGGTATTCCCAGGTTGTTTCTTGAGGTTTTCTCTTCGTTGTAGGTCCAGACACTTATCTCTTTGCAAAACATAGCATTTTGTGCAAAACCTCAGACGGAGGTTTGTATACCAGGCAACACAGAACTTCCCGTATATTTGCTGAGAGCCTGTTAAACTTATTGCTCTGAGATATATCTGTCTCCGATGCCCCATAAATTATTGAGGAATTCCACAATTACAATTGACTCAAAATGAGAATTTATTCAGTCGATTGTTAGATGCCATGTGTGATTTGGTTTATCACTCATCAAATGTCTCTAAATTCGCTCTTGCGGATATGTGCATTAACGGATCTTTGGTGCAACGACATGTTTGCCTTATGTTCCTACGTTTTTTTATTGTTACAACTGTCTTGTCAACATACAGACCATGTTTTCTGAGATTCTCATGGTCATTTTTCTTGCAATTGTGCTCATCTTAAGTGCTATTCAATCAAAAATCCTTATCCCTTTAGCTATATAAATATTCGAGTTGAGGATCATTACTTCATTCTTCATCGTTTCCAAAAACAATTTAGCAACTGAAGTATGTCTTCCACGCTACTACCCCCATAAACCCTCAAGTAATCAGAAGCTAGTATGGTTTTATCTTTTTCCGTAGGTATGTTGAATTATGGGATTATGACGAGGAATTTTATACTGGTTCGGTTAAATAAACCTACTCCAGCATTCGAGGACACCTTCCTCGGTTATCACTGAACAAAATAACACCTTATCACACAGGGTTGATGGAGTTACACACCAACTCCAACCCTTTACAATCGAAACAAGCAATCACAATGATCACGAACACCACCACCGAGCGGATGAAGGTTTGGTCACACCTTGATCAACCTTTTACAATAATAGAGCTTGTATGGTGGTATGAATGAATCCTATAAGATATGCTTGAATATAGATACAATAGGCTTGAGAGAGAAAGAGAAGAAAGAAATGTAGAAGAAGAGAGTAGAGAGACTTTTTGCACTTTAGAAATTCTAAGACTTGTCTTGTGTTTGATTTGCTCTTCTTCTCTTCCTTTTATCTCAATGTGGCCGCCCACTCTAGGGCTTTTCTTCCCTTTGGAAATTCTCTTTTAAGTCCTTGGAAGAATACCTTGTATAATTGTGACATCAAATTGCTTACTTGGCAACACTTGATTGGATGATTGTCTTGGTCTTGCTTACTTGACACTTCTTGATTGGATGAGATTTGTCATCATTTGATGACTGTACAAATCTGAGAATTACACTTAAAAAATGTGCCAAATCAGTAATAAAACCTTGCCAAATATCACATAATTAATCCCACATAATTTGGAAAATAAATTGGTCTTAATCAAGACCATAAAATCGGCCACACCTTTGCAACACATGCTGAAATTTTCAGCATGTGCTAAATCTCAAGACTTCAAATTATTTCCATAATAGTATTATATCTGTAGCGTCCCGCACCCGGGCCTCGTCCGGATACGGTGCACCCACCGTACTTCACTAAGGAGAGTACGAAGGGTCATGCATAACATGCGAAAATCCATAACATAAGTTGTGGACTCCCATGCTAACATTTAACATGGTAGTAAAATTTAGGCAGAATTAAAACTTTTCGAACTAAACATGCATTAGGGAAAATACTAAGTCCCAAAAGTAACAATCCCATAACATAACATAACCGAAATTCAGTGAGTCCAAACATAGTTACAATACAAAATGCCTTGGCAGCACAAAAGTCCTTAAGCTTAGCTCCCTTCATAACTCCTCGCCTATGGATATGGTACCCTCGGCTCATCTTCGATCCATTCTATCTTGGCATTATCTGGGGAAAAATAAAGTGTGAGTGATAAAAATCACCCAGCAAGAATATAATAAACGACCATGATATACGTAAAGAATTATAACATGAATGTATACCTCAAAAACCTCAAATGATTATAATTCATACCTGATCTTAATTCCCGAGCTTTCTTGACGTTCGGCTTAAGCATGATTTTAGGTAATGCCATACCAATAATAACTCATTAACCATTAACTATAACATACAACGCGTAGCGCCCCGACCCGGACAGCGGAATCCGAACCGGTACACCCGTCGTAGCTTACTGAGAAGACTACAAGACGTCTCATCTCTCGAATACACATCATCAATGACGTCAGAGAAATAAGTGCGAAAACACGTATCTCGTAAATCTAAACCATCAATGCAGTACATCAAAAGACAAAGTGAATACCAAAACTGTATATGGTCTCAGCCATCTAAATCCTCAAACCAATTAAGAACAGAAGTAACAGAATCTATCTAATCAATTCCCTCAACAAGGTCTAGGCATCCCATTCTGCCCACTCGCCGTCGTCCTCAATGAAGATCATGTCATACTCAGGTTCCCCTGTATCACAAAGGCAGTACCCTTAGCGAAAACGCTAGCAAGTAACCCGCTTATAAGACATACGGGATCAACACATGGCAAGACATGAGTAATATATAATTCAAGGGAATTGTGGGACACATGTCTTGTAAAACTCCCAAATATATAGGCGAATAACGTAATAAAACAAATACAGCAATTCGAACGCAATTAACAATTCAATGGCTATCAAATACCACGCACATCCATACCACGACGACTCACATGATGCATGTCAAAATATGCACTACACTACACAGTCACAAATGCATGAGCCATTTCTTTTCAAAACAGTGCAATGCATGTCACAATGTCCGGTCTCGTAACTTTATACCCTGTAACGCACTCCGGCTTATATTTCTATCCCGGTTAACGTTACAGACCTCGTTATACTCTGTGATGCACCTCGGCTTATATTTCCATCGCGATTAACATCACAGACCTCGTTACACTCTGCAATGCACCTCGGCTTATATTTCCATCCCGATTAACATTGCAGAGGACTTTATACCCTGTAACGCACCCCGGCTTATATTTCTATCCCGGTTAACGTTACAGACACTTTGTGCCCTGTAATGCACCTCGGCTTAAATTTCCATCCCGATTAACATTACAGGTCACCTTCGTAAACCTGTGCCGAAGCACAGCTCTTTTTCAAATCAATATGCAAATGCAAGTGCCATGATGCAAGACTCCTCGTTTCCATCACATTTCTCGTTCACATACTCAATTCATGTTCACATGCGCAAGTACAAGCAACACACAAGATTTCCCTAACTTACACATCAAAGCTTAGGCTTCAACTAGATCGTCAACACTTAACCTTGATTCCAAAATTCACAAACCAATGCGAGTACCCCTATCCTTCCTTCATTGAACTCTATAACACCTCGTACGTTCATTCCCTAACCCTCCTAGGTCATCCACGTTGAAATCCGATTCGAATACCCTTCACATTCACCAATTTGATTCACCATCCTAAGTCATGTTCCCAAGACTTAGACTATCTTTAATCAGGTCCTAAGAAGTCTCTAAGGTCACCCAAAGATTTCCCGAGCTTCCCTCTTTCTTCCTCTATTTTCCCACAAGACTGATGGACATCATCCCCTCACATCGATCGATCGATGTGACATTATACCCTCACATCGATCGATCGATGTCCAGCAGAGAACATCGATCTCTCAGCCCTTCCTACATCGATCGATGATGTCCATCAGAGGACATCGATCTCTCAACTCACCCCACATCGATCGATCGATGTCCATTAGAGGACATCTATCTCTCAGCCTTACCCTACATCGATCGATCGATGTCCATCAGAGGACATCGATCTCTCAGCCTTACCCTACATCGATCGATCGATGTCCATCAGGGGACATCGATCTGTGACATCGATCGATCGATGTCAGCGATTTCTCCAAAATTTCTTCTGCGAATTTCTGCAGACCTTCAACCAAACGATTCCCAATTTCCTTCCCAAAATAGGCTATTTTTCTTTCACAAATCGTAGGAACTTATAAGATGATTACTTGTCTTTGAATACTCGGAGAAGAAACGAAGAACGAATGAAGATTGGATTGATTTCTGGAGAGATTCTTCTCCTAGGGTTGCAAGGGTCTCAAAATCGCCTAAGGGGAAGCAGATGCGTCGATCCTTTTCTTTTCTGAGAAAAGGAAAACTGACGTTCTGTCAGTTTTTATATGGGAAGGGAAAAGTTTGGAGTTTCTAAATTATATCCTATTTTCTTATTTATCTTAAAGGATAATTTCTAATATTCAATTCTTAATTAAATAGTAATTAATTCTAAAATTTAATCCTCTCAATTAATTCCAATTAATTCTATTACTTAATTCGTACTTTATTTCTGTTGACCAACATTAATCTCATTTAATTCCTTTTTCATCTTTTAATTATTCTACGGAGGGTGCGAGGCATAACATTCCACCCCCTTTACAAAAAGTTTCGTCCTCGAAACTGGCGTACCTTATTGGAAGAGGTGTGGGTAAAGCTCCATCATTTGTTCCTCAAGCTCCCACATGGCTTTGTGCTCCGTATGGTTACTCCACTGAACCTTGACATACGGAATCACACGTCTGCGTAGGACTTGATCTTTTCTATCAACAATTTTCATTGGATGTTCTTTATATGAGACATCTTCTTTAACATCCAACGGTTGAGCTTCAGGGCACAAAGTGTCTGTAACATTAACCGGGATGGAAATATAAGCCGGGGTGCGTTACAGGGTATAAAGTCCTCTGCAATGTTAATCGGGATGGAAATATAAGCCGAGGTGCATTGCAGAGTGTAACGAGGTCTGTGATGTTAATCGTGATGGAAATATAAGCCGAGGTGCATCACAGAGTATAACGAGGTCTGTAACGTTAACCGGGATGGAAATATGAGCCGGGGTGCGTTACAGGGTATAAAGTTACGAGACCGGACAATGTGACATGCATTGCACTGTTTTGAAAAGAAATGGCTCATGCATTTGTGACTGTGTAGTGTAGTGCATATTTTGACATGCATCATGTGAGTCGTCGTGGTATGGATGTGCGTGGTATTTGATAGCCATTGAATTGTTAATTGCGTTCGAATTGCTATACTTGTTTTATTACGTTATTCGCCTATATATTTGGGAGTTTTACAAGACATGTGCCCCACAATTCCCTTGAATTATATATTACTCATGTCTTGCCATGTGTTGATCCCGTATGTCTTATAAGCGGGTTACTTGCTAGCGTTTTTGCTAAGGGTACTGCCTTTGTGATACAGGGGAACCTGAGTATGACATGATCTTCATTGAGGACGACGGCGAGTGGGCAGAATGGGATGCCTAGACCTTGTTGAGGGAATTGATTAGATAGATTCTGTTACTTCTGTTCTTAATTCGTTTGAGGATTTAGATGGCTGCGACCATATACAAATTTGGTATTCACTTTGTCTTTTGATGTACTGCATTGATGGTTTAGATTTACGAGATACGTGTTTCCGCACTTATTTCTCTGACGTCATTGATGATGTGTATTCGAGAGATGAGACGTCTTGTAGTCTTCTCAGTAAGCTACGACGGGTGTACCGGTTCGGATTCCGCTGTCCGGGTCGGGGCGCTACAGGTGGTATCAGATCCAGGCTTCAGATCTACCTCGGAGACCTAGGTTATGACATGTAGAGTCTTAAGCTATGATTTTCACCTTAAGTTGATCTTAGGTTTAAGTATACAATCTTAGATTTAAGTTGATTGGGATGTGTGTGTGTACGAGCGCGATAAAGTGTAATCAATAAACGTTTTTTATTTTAATTTATGAATTCCACCTCGTACAACATTATGGACCCCAAGTACTTATTTTTTAGAACTGCTAGATACTAATAAGCGTGATCTTGCAGAAAATGCCTCCTAGACGTGACAATCAAGGAAACGGTGGCAATGGGAACAATAACCCTCCTCCTCCACCACCACCACCACCAGTCCTAGTCCCACAAGCGTTGATTGATGCTATCACAGTGATAGCACAAGGAGTTGTGCAACAACAGCAACAACCACCTCCTCCACCACCTCCCCAGCACGGTATCAGGTATTACATTGGGGAGATGCGGAAGATGCATGCCCCCATGTTTGAAGGGACCACTGATCCAAAGGTGGCTGGATTTTGGAAGGATGAGATTGAAAAATGCTTCAGGCTGGTGCAAGTGCCTGATGAACTGAAGGTAGACGTGGCCACACCGTTACTGATTGGCAGGGCCAATGCCTGGTGCAACGGCATTCTGCCCAAGATGGCTCCTCCTATCCAGTGGAGCCAGTTTGTACAGGCCTACAAAGATTACTATGTGCCTGAGACTGCCGTTTTGGAGAAGATGAGGCAGTTTGACAAGTTTGAACAAGGGAGGATGTCGGTTTCCGATTATGCTGATAGGTTCCATGCCTTGGGAAAATTCACACCCATGGTATTGGAAAACAATCGGATGAAAATGCTGAAGTTTGAAGAGGTTCTGAACCCCTGCATACGGACGGCTATAGCGGGGTCGAGTTTGAAAACTTTTGAGGAGATGCTGGACGCATGTTACCGAGTGGAGAGTGACATGCACAGGTCACAACCAAGAGAAGCTCGGGAAGAGTCGAGCAAGAGGCCGAGGGTAGAGCAAAGTGGAGGTAGACCCGGACGTTGGGTCAAGATCCCCAGGAAAGGACAAGCGGGGCCAGCTCAAAGGGCACCGCAGCAGAATCAACCTAATCGACAAGCACCCGTAGAATGCCCACACTGCCAGAGGAGACACGTAGGTGAGTGTTGGAAGATTACCGGAGCGTGCTTCAAATGTGGGAAGGCAGGCCATAGGATTAAGGATTGTCCCGAATGGGACCCTAAGCCTCAAGCAGGAGCAGGGCCGGCCCAGCAGCAGAAAGGCAGGCCTAACGCGAGAGTCCACGCCATGACGGACGCTGAAGTCCAGGAGGACGCCAACGTTGTGACAGATATGACTTAAGTTAAATAATAGTTGCTTAAGCTGAATTTTAGTCTTCTAAGTTGATGATTAAATATGTTTTATTTGAAAACCTTTATGTGTTACCCTCTTGTGATTAGGTGTGATCTTAGTTAACAAAGTACCCGCAAACGTGTTGTTTGATAGTGGAGCTAGTCACTCCTTCATTTCTAAGCGATTCGCCAAAGGGCTCGACTGTTTACCCGAATGGCTCGAGAACCCCTTTAGGGTGCAGGCAGCATGCGAGCAAGTACTGGTTTCCCACCACCAGTACAAAGATTGTGAATTGGAGTTGGACAGAAAAGTGTTTGCTGTGACATTAGTCCCAATTCCGATGAAGGATTTTGATGGAATATTGGGCATGGATTGGCTGACCAAGAATCACGCCAATATTGACTGCAAACTCAAACAAGTGACCGTTAAGGACCCTGAAATGAATGAAATAATGGTTCAAGAAAACGTCAAGATAATAAAAGCCCCAAAGAAAATATACTTGACAACAATTCAGGCTTTTAAAGCTTTACAGAAAGGAGCAGAAGGATTTATGGTGTATGCAGTAGATGCGAAGCAAGAAGTTTCCTCCATTGATCAGATTCCGGTAATCAATGAATTTAAAGACGTATTTCCGGAAGACTTACCGGGAGTTCCGCCATCAAGAGAAGTGGAGTTTGAGATTAACTTGATACCCGGAGCCGAACCTATATCCAAGGCACCCTACAGAATGGCTCCAGCTGAACTTAAGGAGCTTAAAGGACAACTTCAAGAGTTGTTAGACAAAAAGTTAATTCGCCCCAGCGTATCTCCTTGGGGAGCTCCAGTTCTGTTTGTAAAAGAAGAAAGATGGCAGCATGAGGTTGTGTAGTGATTACCGTGAGCTGAATAAGATTACCATCAAGAACAAATATCCCTTGCCAAGGATCGAGGATTTATTTGATCAGTTAAAAGGAGCTCGCTGGTTTTCAAAGATCGACCTTCGTCAAGGGTATCATCAATTGCTTGTGAAAGCGGGAGATGTTCCTAAGACCGCTTTTCGGACTCGATACGGGCATTATGAATTTTTGATGATGCCTTTTGGATTAACTAATGCCCCAGCGGCCTTCATGGACTTGATGAACACCGTATTTCGAGAACAGTTGGACCAATCCGTGGTGGTGTTCATCGATGACATCCTAGTCTACTCTCCCGACGAGCAAGCACATACTGAACACTTAAGAGTGGTGTTGCAAATCTTGAGACAACAAAAGCTCTACGCCAAATTCAGCAAGTGTGAATTTTGGCTAAGAAGTGTAGCCTTTCTCAGTCACGTGATCTCGGAGGATGGGATTTCTGTGGATCCTAAAAAGGTAGAATCCATCACCGAATGGCCAAGACCTACCAACGTGACTGAAGTGAGAAGTTTTCTAGGCTTGGCAGGATACTACAGGAAGTTCGTTGAGGGATTCTCAACAATAGCAGTTCCATTGAGCCGACTTACACAGAAGAAGACTAAGTTCGAATGGACTGCTGAATGCGAGCGGAGCTTTACCGAGATCAAGAAGAGATTGACCACAGCCCCGGTGTTGGCACAACCCTCCGGCACCGACGGTTTCGTGATCTATAGTGACGCGTCCAAGAAAGGACTAGGTATGTACATCATTACAATTAATGCATTGTAGATACACATGCTAGTCTTAAATTAACGTTCTGTTTATAGGTTGCGACTTGATGCAAAATGAACGAGTCATATCGTACGTGTCAAGACAATTGAAACCATATGAGCAGAATTACCCGACGCATGACTTGGAACTCGCAGCAATGGTATTTGCCCTGAAGATCTAGAGACACTATCTATATGGAGAGAAATGTTCGGTGTTCACTGATCATAAGAGCTTGAAGTACCTATTCTCGCAGAAAGAGCTAAATATGCGACAGAGAAGATGGTTGGAGTTACTTAAAGATTATGATTTAACCATCAACTACCATCCGGGTAAGGCCAACAAGAGTGGCGGACGCATTGAGCAGGAAGTCTAGCCACGCGAGACAATCTCTGTTAGAAAGAGAAATCGATGAGTTTGACCTCGAAGTGGTGGACTCAGTGGCGAATGTCCTTACAGCGCTATCTATCAGCCCAGACATGGTAGACAGAATTAAAGAAGCACAGTATGAGGACCCAACACTAAAGGAAATCCACGACAAATTATCCACGGGACCAGTAAAGGATTTCCAGTTGCGAGGAGATGGAAGTCTATGGTTTCAGAATCGGTTGTGTGTGCCAGGTAAAGACGAACTTCGGATGGAATTGCTCCAAGAAGCGCATAACTCAAGGATGTCTATCCACCCCGGGAGCACTAAGATGTACAAGGATCTCAAAAGGAATTATTGGTGGATAGGGTTGAAAAGATCAATAGCGGCGTATGTCGAAAGGTGTTTGGTATGCCAACAAGTCAAGGCCGAACATCAACGACCTGGTGGTTTGATGAAGCCACTGGAGATTCCAGAATGGAAGTGAGAACACGTGACTATGGACTTCGTGATGGGGCTACCCAAGACCAGAAATGGAAATGAGATGATTTGGGTGATTGTAGACCGTTTGACAAAGACAGCTCACTTCATAGCTATGCCACATGGTACATCTTACGAGAAACTTTCCAACACCTATGTGGATAACATTGTGAGCTTGCATGGAGTCCCAATCAGTATTGTGTCGAACCGTGATCCCAAGTTCACCTCTAAGTTTTGGAGAGCATTCAAGAAGGCAATGGGTACCGAGCTGAGAATGAGTACCGCGTACCACCCTCAAACGGATGGGCAATCCAAGAGAACCATCCAAACCTTGGAGGATATGTTAAAAGCATGCGCCTTGGATTTTAAAGGAAATTGGGATAGCATGCTGAAGTTGATGGAGTTTTCATACAATAACAGCTATCACAGTGCAATTGGCATGGCGCCATTTGAAGCCCTATATGGACGTAAGTGCAGGTCCCCGGTTTGTTGGGATGAAGTTGGAGAAAGGACAATCACTGCACCAGAGCTGGTTGAACAAACAATACAAAAGGTGAAAGTGATAAGAGAGAGACTAAGGGTGGCTCAAGATCGCAGTAAGAGTTGGGCTGACACAAAGAGGCGACCCTTGGAGTTTGAGGAAGGTGAAAAGGTCTACTTACGGGTTTCACCCACCAAGGGAGTTGCAAGATTCGGGATGAAGGGCAAGTTAAGCCTTAGATATATTGGCCCTTACGAGGTGCTTGGCAAGGTTGGAGAAAGAGCATACCGAGTTCCATCTCGATTAACATTACAGATCACCTTCGTAAACCTGTGCCGAAGCACAGCTCTTTTTCAAATCAATATGCAAATGCAAGTTCCATGATGCAAGACTCCTCGTTTCCATCACATTTCTCGTTCACATACTCAATTCATGTTCACATGCGCAAGTACAAGCAACACACAAGATTTCCCTAACTTACACATCAAAGCTTAGGCTTCAACTAGATCGTCAACACTTAACTTTGATTTCAAAATTCACAAACCAATGCGAGTACCCCTATCCTTCCTTCATTGAACTCTATAACACCTCGTACGTTCATTCCCTAACCCTCCTAGGTCATCCACGTTGAAATCCGATTCGAATACCCTTCACATTCACCAATTTGATTCACCATCCTAAGTCATGTTCCCAAGACTTAGACTATCTTTAATCAGGTCCTAAGAAGTCTCTAAGGTCACCCAAAGATTTCCCGAGCTTCCCTCTTTCTTCCTCTATTTTCCCACAAGACTGATGGACATCATCCCCTCACATCGATTGATCGATGTGACATTATACCCTCACATCGATCGATCGATGTCCAGCAGAGAACATCGATCTCTCAGCCCTTCCTATATCGATCGATGATGTCCATCAGAGGACATCGATCTCTCAACTCACCCCACATCGATCGATCGATGTCCATCAGAGGACATCGATCTCTCAGCCTTACCCTACATCGATCGATCGATGTCCATCAGAGGACATCGATCTCTCAGCCTTACCCTACATCGATCGATCGATGTCCATCAGGGGACATCGATCTCTGACATCGATCGATCGATGTCAGCGATTTCTCCAAAATTTCTTCTGCGAATTTCTGCAGACCTTCAACCAAACGATTCCCAATTTCCTTCCCACCATTCCAAGCCTAACCACTCTAGCAATCCTTTCTTAAATCATCAACGCAAACCACCTCCAAACCCATCACACATTCAAGTCTAAAACGCACATCGCTCATCCCGACAACCCCAAGATCTCTCCTTTTTCCACTCCTAAACCCTATCCAAAAATGAAAGCATCACGAAGGGTTACGGGGTAGGAATTTGCAGGATCTCAAGTAATCAACAACAACAAAATGATTTTCAACGTATAGTGGCCAAATCATCCACACAGAGACACATAGATCACGTATAGAATCCATGAAAAGAAACTACTGCATGGCGATCCAATTTGATATCAAAATAGGCTATTTTTCTTTCACAAATCGTAGGAACTTATAAGATGATTACTTGCCTTTGAATACTCGGAGAAGAAATGAAGAACAAATGAAGATTGGATTGATTTCTGGAGAGATTCTTCTCCTAGGGTTGCAAGGGTCTCAAAATCGCCGAAGGGGAAGCAGATGCGTCGATCCTTTTCTTTTCTGAGAAAAGGGAAACTGACGTTCTGTCAGTTTTTATATGGGAAGGGGAAAGTTTGGAGTTTCTAAATTATATCCTATTTTCTTATTTATCTTAAAGGATAATTTCTAATATTCAATTCTTAATTAAATAGTAATTAATTCTAAAATTTAATCCTCTCAATTAATTCCAATTAATTCTATTACTTAATTCGTAATTCATTTCTGTTGACCAACATTAATCTCATTTAATTCCTTTTTCATCTTTTAATTATTCTACGGAGGGTGCGGGTCATAACACAACGTGTCTTCATGCTCATGAGTTATGCAGGATGCAATGCATGATGTCATGTCGTGTCAAAACATCATTTGGTCCCATAAATAACATGTCGTAAGAAAATGGAGTGTCATATCAATTAACCCCGGATCTGAGCGGGTCGAGAACATATCATCAGACCAATTAACCCCGGGTCTGGGATGGGTGCAGAACAGATATCAGATCAATTAACCCCAGATCTGAGCGGGTCCATAACATATCATGTCATCAGACCAATTAACCCCGGGTCTGGAGTCGGGTTAGTCGCATGCTTGGCCGGCGAAGGAATCATGAGGCTTTTTAAAACATGGAACCGTAACTTTTTCATGCATATCAAAACGTAGTCATTTATGAAAACTTGCTTGCATAATGAAATTCATGAAAATCAGTTTCATGATCATGCATGATACATGCCATGATATGCAATGCAAGTCATGACGTGAAATAGCATAATGCATGGTTTCGGAAATAAGGATACCCATTTTAACCAATTAATTATCTTAGCTTTCGAACTTCGCGTCCGTATCACTCCCCAAAACGTTAAGGTTAACCTGACTATCTTGCGTGACCTTACTCCTAAACATCTTGAGTGATCGTCATAGAATTTTCGGATTAATTCGATAGTCACAAAGGGTTCAATTAACTCACTTCCTGAAAGGGTTTAAGTGCCGAACCATATCTGACCCATTTTGCTAAAAATTCAATTCCGATAAATCCGTAAATTGTTTTTCAGAGATTCCAACTCACATGAGTCATAAATATATGGAACTAGTATCCTGCTGAAATTTAGCCCATTTGCATATCTCTAAGTCCTATTTCTGAGTCCAGTAATCCGTTACTTAATTCCAGCTTGGTTCCAGTGACTTCGGTTGAGCAGTTTTGGTAATTAATTCATTAAAAATAATCCAGAACTTGTTTTACCAAAATTCTAGCTGGCTTGTCCACTTCAATTATAGGATTATTACCATGCCAAAACTCAGATTTATTGGTCATCTACAAGGTCCCTTTTTAAGTCATTCAAAAGAGGTCACAATTCTGCTCAATTCTCGTTTTTCAAGTCTGACCAGTCTTACCAAATATTTTATTAACAATTAACCATAACTCATTTTACCAAAATTCCAGCTGGCGTCTCTACTATACACATAGGGCTAGGTTTGTGCCAAAAATAAGATTTGTTTAAGGTCCACAAGGTCCTCTTTTAATCCGTTAAATTCAGTGATCAATTCTGCCAAGTTCCAGAATTTTATACTGGAGCAGTTTTACCGCATAATTTCTTAAAAATAATCCTTAGCTTATTTTAACAAAATTCCAACTCTCACTTGTGCTACACTCATAAGACTAACTTTTTACCAAAAATTAGCTTCATTGAAGGTCCGCAAGGTCAGTTCCTAAGCCGTTTAAAATGGCATTCCACTCTGCCCTATTCCAGTAGTTTGCTAGTTTGTCATCTATACAAGTCCAAAGTCCATGTTCACCTTCTATTCCATCCTTTAGGCCAAAAATTGTATGGTTCCGTATCCACATTTTACAACACATATTCAAGCATGCATTCACATTCAAGAGTCATCTTAGTCTAATCTTACAATCAACCTCATAAAGCTCCTATCTTTCATATGTATACTTTTCTTAGACCTTTTAAATTTCAATCAAGAATCAATCTTGCCTAGACTCTCTTAGTTGCACCTTAAAACGTCTCAAAACAGCCTTGTAACTTAATGCATGTAATAAAAGATTCCATCTTTGAAATAATAAGCCACATGAAATGCATTGTTCTTAAGGAATCTCTAAGATACCATTCTAAAGTTAGGATATTCAACTAAAGATCAAATCGTAAGGGCCTCTAAACATTCAAGTCACTAAATCTTTAAGTAAATCATGAGAGATCATTGTATACTTGCCTCTTCAAGCTAAAGCCCTTGTCTTTGCTTGGCTATGGAGTGAGTTGAGTTGAAATCCTTCTCCTTCTTCACCCTTGTGTATACGGTTTTTGAAGGAGAAAAAGAAGAGGGTTAGCCTTCATTTAATAGTGAAAATAGGATATATATTAAGGCTAGAATATCTTACCAAAATGAGTTTTGAGTGGAGATTCAATCACCTCAAGATATCACCACCTAGGAAAGTTGAAGGCTTTCACCTATTTAAACCATGAGACCCACGGTTTTGGCATGGAGAGAAGGTGTTCATGTGAGCTTCATTCTTCACCAAATAGGAATTCACTTAAGGGAGTTTGGATTAAAACTTACCTAAAGCTCTTCTTGGCTTGAAGATGTTGCTTGGTTGAGAGTTCTTAGGCTTCAAGAAAGAGAGGTCGAAAGTTTGTGTGTGGAGAGTGGGATAAAATTTTCTAAGTGTTGCTTGGCTTGCTTGAGAGGAATTTTCTAGATGAATGTAGGGTTTAGTTGCAAAATTTAAAAATCTAAGGGAGGAGGGAGGGCATGGCCGGTTTTGGAGGGAGAGGGTGAGGGTTAGGGCTTTCATGAGTGTTAACCAAGGTTAGGTTAGTAATAACCTTGGTTACTTTATTCCAACTATGGTTACTTTAGTGCTAACCCTAAGTTACTTTATCCAATCATGGTTGTTTTAACCTTGGTTTGAGGAAAAAGTAACCATGGTAGGATTTAAAATCCTCCATGGTTTAACCATTAAGGGGCCGGTTGGGTTGAGGTCTTTAATGACCTCAACCATACTTCCTCCTCCTTTAATGAGTTGTTTCTTTTGTTCTTTAAATGCATGTCTACTTTGTTTTCTATTTAGCTATTTTAATTTTCCTAATATTGGATTGATAAATCAAGAGGATTCTTACATGCCTTGGCCGAATTTTAGGGGCTTTTGGGCAATTTGATATTTCTTGTAATTTTAATTCATGTACTATATTGTTTTCTTTATTTTATTGTATTCCAAGATTAGCATATGTGTATACATAATAGGATGTACAATGTGCATGTCACCTAAAACATATATTAGTGTACATGTATTGGCGTATGCACGTATATATATACACACGCCTATATGTACGTGTACTAGATATATATACCTTCCTATGTATACGCATGTAGGCATTTATACAGATATATCATATACACGCACATACATATATAGTGGTATGTATTGTTCATATAACTCTATATTTCATGTATCACTTGAATAGTATTTAAGCAAAGAGAGTTAAGTTTAATTTAATTAGTAACACGCGCTTAAGGAAATTATCGCTTTCATTCCGTCACGTATTCATAGTTTTCAAGTACATGTCGTTGGGGTACAACATCCTCCCCCCTTATCATAAGTTTCGTCCTCGAAACTTTAGAACTAGTCAAACAAATGTGGATATCTACTCCTCATGTCTTCTTCCGTTTCCCATGTTGCTTCTTCTTCCGAATGATGCTTCCATTGTACCTTCACCATGGGTATGGATCTCTTCCTTAAAGCTTTCTCCTTTCGATCAACGATCCTTATAGGTTCCTCTTCATAAGTTACATCTTTCTCAACCTTGAACTGTTGATCTTCAAGGATGTGGCTAGGGTCATATACATATCGGCGAAGTTGGGAAACATGGAATACATCATGCAACTGAGAAGGAGATGGTGGTAATGCCATGCGGTACGCAACTTCGCCCACTCTCTCAAGTGTCTCGTATGGTCCGACGAATCTTGGGCTTAGTTTTCCTTTGATGCCAAATCTCTTAACTCCTTTGGTTGGAGAATCTTTCAGAAAGACTTTCTCTCCTTCTTGAAATTCTAAAGGTCTCCTCCTTTCATCTGCCCATATCTTCGTTCTGTCCTGCGCTGCTCTTAATCTTTGCTGCACTAACTTCACTTTCTCTCGTGTTTGCTCAACAATGTCGGGTCCCGTGTAGATTTTATCTCCAATCTCGTCCCAGTAAAGTGGGGACCAACATTTTCGTCCATACAATGCCTCATAAGGTGCCATCCCGATAGATTTGTGGAAGCTATTATTATAAGAAAACTCAACGAGCTTAAGGCTTTTATCCCAACTTCCTCCGAAATCAAGAATGCAAGCGCGAAGCATGTCCTCTAGGGTTTGGATTGTTCTTTCTGATTGTCCATCTGTTTGAGGATGAAATGCAGAACTCATTCTTATCTCTGTGCCCATTGCCTTTTGAAAGGCTGTCCAAAATCTTGAAGTAAATCGGGGGTCACGGTCGCATACAATACTCATGGGTACTCCATGCAAGCAAACGATCTGGTCAATATACATAGAGGCTAACTTCTCCATAGATGCCTTAATCGTCATAGCCAAAAAGTGAGCAGACTTAGTCAAACGATCCACAATGACCCATATAGCATTATTCCCATACTTAGTCTTGGGTAGGTCAGTCACAAAGTCCATGGTGATGTGGTCCCATTTCCATTTTGGAACTTCCAAGGGTTGTAATAATCCAGCGGGTCTTTGGTGCTCGGCTTTCACCCTTTGGCAGATCAAACATCGCTCAACGAATTCCGCTATTTGTTTTTTCATATCGGGCCACCAAAACTTTTGCTTGAGATCTTGATACATCTTATTAGCTCCAGGATGTATAGACAATCGAGAATTATGAGCTTCCATCAAAACTTCATCTTTATGTTCTTTGCTTTCGGGGACACACAACCATCCTCGATACCATAAACTGCCGTCGCTGCGAACTTCAAAATCATCTCTTGGCTTATCTTTCATCCTTTCTTTGGTTTTCCTTAACGCTTCGTCATTCCCTTAAGCCTCTTTGATCTTATCAATCAATGAGGGAACAAGAACTAACTTGGCGAGAACTTCATCGATTGAGTCAACTTCTTCTAGGCCAAACTCTTCCATGTCTCGCTGAAGGGGTTGTTGCCGTGGGTGACTTGTTTTTCGACTTAGGGCATCAGCGACTTTGTTAGCTTTTCCCGGATGATACTGAATGGAGAGATCATAATCTTTAATCAATTCCAACCATCTATGCTGCCGTATATTAAGCTCTTTCTAGGTAAAGAGGTACTTTAGGCTCTTATGGTCTGTGTAGATCTCGCACTTCTCGCCATATAAATAGTTCCTCCATATCTTTAATGCGAATACCACTGCGGCAAGTTCAAGATCATGGATATTATAGTTTTGTTCAAATGGTTTCAATTGTCGGGATGCATAAGCTATCACTTTGTCATTCTGCATAAGAACACATCCGAGACCATTCTTCGAAGCATCACTGTATACTACGTACTTCTCACCAGGAGTAGGCTGAGCTAGGATGGGAGTGGATGTCAACTTTGCTTTTAGCTCCGAGAAACTCTTTTCACATTCGGCACTCCACTCAAACTTGGTCTTCTTTTGGGTCAACCTAGTGAGGGGAACAGCTATCCTCGAGAATCCTTCAACAAACTTTCTGTAATATCCAGCTAATCCTATAAAACTTCTCACTTCAGTAACATTTGTTGGCCTGGGCCATTCCGTGATAACTTCAATTTTCTTGGGATCTACTGAAATCCCATCTTCGGAAATCACATGACCAAGGAATGATACACTTCGCAGCTAAAACTCACATTTGCTAAACTTGGCATATAACTGTCTTGCTCTTAGAATATTCCGGACTGTCCTCAAATGGGCTGTGTGAGTCTCTTCGTCGGGTGAATAAATCAGGATGTCGTCTATGAAGACCACCACGAACTTGTCCAACTGTTCTTGAAAGATTCGATTCATGAGATCCATAAAGGCGGCAGGGGCATTGGTCAAACCAAAAGGCATGACTAAGAATTCATAGTGTCCGTAGCGGGTTCTGAAAGCAGTCTTAGGGACATCTTCCGCCTTGATCTTCAATTGAAAGTATCCAGATCGCAGGTCAATCTTACTAAAAATTTGAGATCCCTGCATTAAAATACTTTAGATAGGGTTTCGGAGGATTTAAATCTTAATCAGGTTAAAACTTATGAGTTACTTACCCTGAGCTGGTTGAATAAGTCGTCAATCCGGGGCAATGGGTACTTGTTCTTTATAGTGATTTTGTTGAGCTCCCGGTAATCGATGCATAAGCGCATACTTCCATCTTTCTTTTTCACGAATAGCACCAGAGCTCCCCAAGGTGAAACACTGGGGCGAATAAGTTTCCTTTCTAACAGTTCATGTAACTGTTCCTTTAGCTCCTTTAGTTCTGCCGGTGCCATACAATAAGGGGCTTTTGATATGGGTTCAGCTCCTGGGACAAGGTTTATTTCGAAAGCAATCTCTTGATCAGGAGGTAGTCCAGGCAGATCATCAGGAAATACATCAGGGTATTCATTAACAACTGGAACTTGTGCAAGGGTAGGGCTCTCTTGTTCAGCACTTGGAACATAAACCAAGAATCCTTCATGACCTTTCATTAATGCTTGGCTGGCACGAGCCGCGTTAACAAAGACTTTCTTGGAGGGTTTCTTTAACTTAGTTCCTCCTCAGAATGTTATCTTATCTCGAGCTGGGTTCTTAATGATAACTTGCCTGCTTTGGCAGTCAATGTGAGCACGATTCTTTGAGAACCAATCTATTCCGAGAATCACATCGAAATCACTCATGGATATGGGAATCAAATTGGCCTCAAATAACTGGTCATTAAACTCGAGCGCACAGTTTCTGAATATGTGATGGGAAACAAGCATCTGGTCGCCAGCTGCTTGTACTCTATAGGGTGAATCTAATCGGACTGGATCACGATCGATATTCTTAGCAAACTTTTTGGAGATAAAGGAATGGCTAGCGCCACTGTCGAACAACGCATTTGCAGGTATGCTACACACTAAAATAGTTCCTGAACCATGAACATTTGGCTAAGCAATATGATAGACGTGCATAATTGAAAGGTATGGAAGACATAAAACTTTAAATCTTACCAGTCACTACGTCAACAGCTTCTTCAACATCAGCATCTGTCATGACGTGCACTCTTGCATTAGCTCTGGGCCGTTGGTTCTTGGGCTGCGGTTGTTGCTGCGCTCCTTTTTCTGGACAATCCTTAATCATGTGGCCATCCTTACCGCATCCAAAGCATTTACCTGTCTTCCACTTACACTCACCCATGTGTCTCTTTTGGCAATGAGAGCATACCGGTATTGCTGGTTGTTGAGGTGGGGCCTGATTCTTCTGCTGGTTATTTTGGTTTTGCTTGTGGCGCTGATTCTGTCCTTGAGATTGTCCCTGACGAATGGATCCTCTGAAATTTTTCTTAGCCACTTTCTTATATTTCTCATTTCCGGTCCCTTGTCTTTCTCTTTTTGACCCACATCATCTCTTCGGATAATGTCTCTCTCTATACGGTAGCAGGCGTCTAGAAGTGCTCCAAAATTGGCAGGATTTGCATTCACCAACCACGTCCTAATCCTTGGATTCAGACCTCTTTCAAACTTTAACATTTTCGTTTCTTCATCATTCATAGTAACATGCTGAAACCTCCCAAGTGCGATGAACTTATTTGCATACTCAGCTACTGTCATGCCCGACTCTTGCTTCAGAGATTCAAACTCATGCCTCTTTTGCAATTTGACTGACGGAGGGATATAGAACTTATGAAATTCTTGCAGAAATCTTTCCCAAGTGATTAGTCTGGGCAAAGGTTGCATATTTGTCTTCCACCATTGATTAGCTTCACTGATCAAGAAAGGTCTGATAGCCTGAGCCTTCATCTCCTCTGGGGCTTGAATCAGCTCAAAACAATTTTCGACTTCATCTAGCCACTTTTCTGCAGTATTTGGGTCAGGTTTTCCTTCAAACGGTGGTACATTAGCCCTCTTGAGCTTGTCAAAATAGTACTGGGCATCCCTTACTGGCTGATGTGGCTGAGGTGGAGCATTCTGGTGAATTAGGCCTTGCCCTATCTGAGTAACAACTTGGCAAAAGGCCTGAAAAGCATTCATATCCGGGATGACCGGCGGAACAGGTGCTTGTGGAGCTGGTGGTGGATTATTCTGAGCTGGAGGATTTTGGTCCGGCTGAGGTGGCGGCGGGACCTGTGCTGGTAGTGGTGGAATGGGCTCCTGAGCAGCTGGTTGTGCTCTCAGAGGTCTGCCACGTGGTCTCACCATCTGCACTTATGGGTTTATCATCTTTTTAGAATCTTGGAATAAAATCAATTTATTTTGACCAAGGACCAAAATTCGAAAATTTTAAAATACAGAAGGAAAGGCACGTCTTACGTCATAGACCTAGCTATCACAGTTCAGGATATTTTATTATGTTACATCCCCGGTCTACGTGGTCCTAGTCTAAGGCCATCACTCATCTAAGGTCATGACTTAGGTCTAAGATCAAACTTAGATTGCTAAGATCATAACTTAGTCCTACGTTCTGCCCGAAATCTAGAGCCTGGGCTCTGATACCACCTGTAGCACCCCGCACCCGGGCCTCGTCCGGATACAGTGCACCCGCCGTACTTCACTAAGGAGAGTACGAAGCGTCATGCATAACATGCAAAAATCCATAACATAAGTCGTGGACTCCCATGCTAACATTTAACATGGTAGTAAAATTTAGGCAAAATTAAAACTTTTCAAACTAAACATGCATTAGGGAAAATACTAAGTCCCAAAAGTAACAATCCCATAACATAACATAACCGAAATTCAGTGAGTCCAAACATAGTCATAATATAAAATGCCTTGGCAGCACAAAAGTCCTTAAGCTTAGCTCCCTTCATAACTCCTCGCCTATGGATATGGTACCCTCGGCTCATCTTCGATCTATTCTATCTTGGCATTATCTGGGGAAAAATAAAGTGTGAGTGATAAAAATCACCCAGCAAGAATACAATAAACGACCATGATATACGTAAAGAATTATAAATGAATGTATACCTCGGAAACCTCAAATGATTATAATTCACACCTGATCTTAATTCCTGAGCTTTCTTGACGTTCGGCTTAAGCATGATTTTAGGTAATGCCATACCAATAATAACTCATTAACCATTAACTGTAACATACAACGTGTCTTCATGCTCATGAGTTATGCAGGATGCAATGCATGATGTCATGTCGTGTCAAAACATCATTTGGTCCCATAAATAACATGTCGTAAAAAAACGGAGTGTCAGATTAATTAACCCCGGATCTGAGTAGGTCCAGAACATATCATCAGACCAATTAACCCCGGGTCTGGGACGGGTCCAGAACAGATATCAGATCAATTAACCCCGGATCTGAGCGGGTCCAGAACAGATATCAGATCAATTAACCTCGGATCTGAGCGGGTCCAGAACAGATATCAGATCAATTAACCCCGGATCTAAGCGGGTCCAGAACATATCATGTCATCAGACCAATTAACCCTGGGTCTGGAGTCGGGTTAGTCGCATGCTTGGCCGGCGAAGGAATCATGAGGCTTTTTAAAACATGGGACCGTAACTTTTTCATGCATATCAAAACGTAGTCATTTATGAAAACTTGCTTGCATAATGAAATTCATGAAAATCAGTTTCATGATCATGCATGATACATGCCGTGATATGCAATGCAAGTCATGACGTGAAATAGCATAATGCATGGTTTCGGAAATAAGGATACCCATTTTTAACCTATTAATTATCTTAGCTTTCGTACTTCGCGTCCGTATCACTCCCCAAAACGTTAAGGTTAACCTGACTGTCTTGAGTGACCTTACTCCTAACATCTTGAGTGATCGTCATAGAATTTTCGGATTAATTCGATAGTCACAAAGGGTTCAATTAACTCACTTCCTGAAAGGGTTTAAGTGCCGAACCAGATCTGACCCATTTTGCTAAAAATTCAATTCTGGTAAATCCGTAAATTGTTTTTCAGAGATTCCAACTCACACGAGTCATAAACATATGGAACTAGTATCCTGCTGAAATTTAGCCCATTTGCATATCTCTAAGTCCTATTTCTGTGTCAAGTAATCTGTTACTTAATTCCAGCTTGGTTCCAGTGACTTCGGTTGAGCAGTTTTGGTAATTAATTTATTAAAAATAATCCAGAACTTGTTTTACCAAAATTCCAGCTTTCTTGTTCACTTCACTCATAGGATTATTACCATGCCAAAAATCAGCTTTATTGGTCATCTACAAGGTCCCTTTTTAAGTCATTCAAAAGTGGTCATAATTCTGCTCAATTCCCGTTTTTCAAGTCTGACCAGGCTTACCAAATATTTTATTAAAAATTAACCATAACTCATTTTACCAAAATTCCAGCCGGCGTCTCTGCTATACACATGGGGCTAGGTTTGTGCCAAAAATCAGATTTGTTGAAAGTCGACAAAGTCCTCTATTAATCCGTTAAATTCAGTGATCAATTCTGCCTAGCTCCAGAATTTTATACTGGAGCAGTTTTACCGCATAATTTCTTAAAAATAATCCTTAGCTTATTTTAAAAAAATTCCAACTCTCACTTGTGCTACACTAATAAGGCTAACATTTTACCAAAAATTAGCTTCATTGAAGGTCCGGAAGGTCAGTTCTTAAGCCGTTTAAAATGGCATTCCACTCTGCCCTATTCCAGTAGTTTGCTATATTGTCATCTATACAAGTCCAAAGTCCATGTTCACCTTCTATTCCATCCTTTAGGCCGAAAATTGTATGGTTCCGTATCCACATTTTACAACACATATTCAAGCATGCATTCACATTCAAGAGTCATCTTAGTCTAATCTTACAATCAACCTCATAAAGCTCCTATCTTTCACATGTATACTTTTCTTAGACCTTTTAAATTTCAATCAAGAATCAATCTTGCCTGGACTCTCTTGGTTGCACCTTAAAACGTCTCAAAACAGCCTTGTAACTTAATGCATGTAATAAAAGATTCCATCTTTGAAAGAATAAGCCACATGAAATGCATTGTTCTTAAGGAATCTCTAAGATACCATTCTAAAGTTAGGATATTCAACTAAAGATCAAATCTTAAGGGCCTCTAAACATTCAAGTCACTAACTCTTTAAGTAAATCATGAGAGATCATTGTATACTTGCCTCTTCAAGCTAAAGCCCTTGTCTTTCCTTGGCTATTGAGTGAGTTGAGTTGAAATCCTTCTCCTTCTTCACCCTTGTGTATACGGTTTTTGAAGGAGAAAAAGAAGAGGGTTAGCCTTCATTCAATAGTGAAAATAGGATATATCTTAAGGCTAGAATATCTTACCAAAATGAGTTTTGAGTGGAGATTCAATCACCTCAAGATATCACCACCTAGGAAAGTTGAAGGCTTTCACCTATTTAAACCATGATACCCACGGTTTTAGCATGGAGAGGAGTTCATGTGAGCTTCATTCTTCACCAAATAGGAATTCACTTAAGGGAGTTTGGATTAAAACTTACCTAAAGCTCTTCTTGGCTTGAAGATGTTGCTTGGTTGAGAGTTCTTAGGCTTCAAGAAAGAGAGGTCGAAAGTTTGTGTGTGGAGAGTGGGATAAAATTTTCTAAGTGTTGCTTGGATTACTTGAGAGGAATTTTCTAGATGAATGTAGGGTTTAGTCTTGCAAAATTTAAAAATCTAAGGGAGGAGGGAGGGCATGGCCGGTTTTGGAGGGAGAGGGTGAGGGTTAGGGCTTTCATGAGTGTTAACCAAGGTTAAGTTAGTAATAACCTTGGTTACTTTATTCCAACTATGGTTACTTTAGTGCTAACCCAAGTTACTTTATCTAATCATGGTTGTTTTAACCTTGGTTTAAGGAAAAAGTAACCATGGTAGGATTTAAAATCCTCCATGGTTTAACCATTAAGGGGCCGGTTGGGTTGAGGTCTTTAATGACCTCAACTATACTTCCTCCTCCTTTAATGAGTTGTTTCTTTTGTTCTTTAAATGCATGTCTACTTTGTTTTCTATTTATCTATTTTAATTTTCCTAATATTGGATTGATAAATCAAGAGGATTCTTGCACGCCTTGGCCGGATTTTAGGGGCTTTTGGGCAATTTGATATTTCTTGTAATTTTAATTCATGTACTATATTGTTTTCTTTATTTTATTGTATTCCAATATTAGCATATGTGTATGCATAATAGGATGTACAATGTGCATGTCACCTAAAACATATATTAGTGTACATGTATTGGCGTATGCACGTATATATCTACACATGCCTATATATACGTGTACTAGATATATATACCTTCCTATGTATACGCATGTAGGTATTTATACACATATATCATATACACGCACATACATATATAGTGGTATGTATTGTTCATATAACTCTATATTTTATGTATCACTTCAATAGTATTTAAGCAAAGAGAGTTAAGTTTACTTTAATTAGTAACACGCGCTTAAGGAAATTATCGCTTTCATTCCGTCACGTATTCATAGCTTTCAAGTACATGTCGTTGGGGTACAACAATATCAATCCCTTGAAAATGAAGAAGCAAATATGTTAAACTCAAGACACAATTTTCGGCCATTACTAATTCACACATGCTGAATTTTCAGCATGTGTCATATATGTGACATAGTTTGAAACATTACCTTGTGTAGCTCCCTCCATTATGTCACTAACCTTGTATAGTCCATTCTTCACCAATCAAGATGCCAACTAAGCTCCAACATAGGCTCCATCAAGGCTGAGTAGGCGTGTGAATTGAGCGTGAACATGTGCTGAATTTATTTTTGTAAGCATTGTAAATGGTATATTCCAATCAGCCCTAATTTGAATATTCTAGAACACTTTAGTATGTATTGAATATGTAAAAAGTGTCTAGATATATGTTACATGTCATGCCAAAAAAAGCGTTCCATGTGTCGTGTTCGTAGAAAACCGAAATTTTTGACTTTTGTCGATTACGTGATTTTTCTTCGATTAAATTCAAACTTTTTGCACATGTTATATATATTATGTCACACATAATATACATAGAATAACTTGAATATTCAGCTATGAAGGCTGATTAAAAGTGGCGCCCCCCATGTGACAAAAATATTGAATTTGAAATCTTCACAATTTGGCCTTAATTGGGGGTGATTTGTGTGTGCCAACATGAAATGATTTTATGGCTGAATATACCATGTAAGCCACAAAATTTGTGGCAAAGTTTGAAGTGCAGGGGTTGGCCATCTATATATGGCAAGTACGTGACACGTTAGCGAAGTTTCGGTAGTCACCCGATACGACAATTTTCGGTTTAGAACCTTGTAACGTGTCGTAATATTTTTGTCATCACCATGACTTATATCATATGATATAAGACCTGAATATACTCATTTATATGAGGTAAGTATAGTGGTGTGACAATGACATATGTTCGTAATATATATAACGTGTCGGTAGTACGTTGGAATATATGTGTATAGTGCATTTTTAAAAAAACTCTGAATAGATATATATGTGTGTGTATATATATATGTATATGAAAAATGTGTGGTTTAAGAGTAGAAGGAGACTTTCCATTTCCATGTTTGTTGCCTTTATGCCTTCTCTAAATATTTCTCCATTTAATGAACTACTTAGTTTATTTAACTAAGTACTTCACTTAATGAACTAGTTTAGTTCATTAATGGTGGCACCTGAAAATAGTTCAAACACAACAAATGTGTGCCATTTGATGTAAGATTTAAAGCTTCATGGCTTGTTAGTACGGCAAAATTATATATAAAGTATATAAGGCAGGTCTGTTGCAAAAACGTGTCAAGTTATAAAATGTGTCATGCATTTCCTTAGCACACGTTATTTAAATCATGCAATTTTGTGAATCACTCAAACGCTTTTTCTCAACAATCTCCCCCTTTTGATGATTTACAAAATAATCTTACTACATGATTTAAATTTAATCACTCTCCCTCCAATCATGCACAAATTCAAATTTTGAATTTCAAATTTCGAATTTTGAATTTTCTCCCCCTTGATTTTTGCAATCAATCCCTCGCTCCCCCTTAAATCATGCACTCTCTCTCCCTTTATTTTGGAAAGAAAATCAAAAGTGCATGTAAAAATGGAAAGAAATATCAAATCAAATCAGCAGAAATCATGTCTAATTTAGAACGGAGATTTTCGTACGTGGCTTAATTTAGTGCCTTAGTAAATATGTCGGCTACTTGTGCTTCAGTGCGTACATGATCTATAACAATATCACCATTATTTACGTGATCACGAAGGACGTGATATCGTACTTCTATATGCTTTGCCTTAGAGTGTATTACGGGGTTCTTAGACAGATTTTTGGCACTCATACTATCACAATAGATTGGAATACGATTTACCATGATACCGAAATCAGAAAGTTGTTGTTTTAACTATAGTAATTGCGTGCAACAAAGATTAAGGGCCCTGTATTTTAGCTTCGGTAGTGGATAAGGCTACACTTGCTTGCTTTTTAGAGAATCATGAAATTAGTGAATTTTCTATAAATTGACAAGTGTCACTTGTGCTTTTTCTATCTATTTTACATCCACCATAATCCGCATCGGTATAGGCATGCAAGTCAAATTCACAATCTTTATCATACCAAATTCCTAAAGTGGGGTTGTGCTTAATATATTGAAATATTCTTTTCACAGCATTATAATAAGACACTTTAGGCTGACTTTGAAAACGTGCACATGTGCACACATTGAACATGATATCAGGCCTACTCGCAGTAAGATAAAACAAAGAACCAATCATAAACCTACATAAAGCATTATCAAAGTCTTTTCCATTATCATCTTTATCTAGTTTAGTGGTGACACTCATAGGTGTAAAGAAAAAGGGGTTTGAGTGATTACAAAATACATGATTTAAATAACGTGTACCAAAGAAATGCATGACACGTTTTATGTCTTGACACGTTTTTGCATAAAACTGCCTTATATAGTTCATATATAATGTTGCCATACTAACGAGCCATGAAGCTTTAAAACTTACATCAAATGGCGAACATTTGTTGTGTTTGAACTATTTTCAGGTGCCACCATTACTGAACTAAACTAGTTCACTAAGCGAAGTACTTAGTTAAATGAACTAAGTAGTTCATTAAATATATTTGGAGAAGGCACAAAGGCAACAAATTGAAGAATGAAAAGTCTTCTCCTCTCCTTTATACATGCCTTTTAACATATATATATATATATATATATTCAGATTTTTTTAAAAGGCACTATACACATATATTCCAACATACTACCGACACGTTATATATTTTACAAACGTACGTTAACGTCACACCACTATATTTACCTCATATTTATGAGTATATTCAAGTCTTATATCATTGATATAAGTCATGGTGATGACAAAATTATTACGACACGTTACAAGGTTCTAAACCAAAAATTGTCGTATCGGGTGAATACCGAAACTTCACCAACGTGTCACGTACTTGCCATATATAGATGGCCAGCCCCTACGCTTCAAAAATAGCCACAAATTTTGTGTCTTACATGGTATATACAGCCATAAAATTATTCCATGTTGGCACACACAAATCACCCCCAATTAAGGCCAAATTGTGGAGATTTCAAATTCAACATTTTTGTCACATGGGGCGCCACTTACTTCAGCCATTAGATCTGAATTTTCAAGTTATTATATGGATATTATGTGTGACATAATATATATAACATGTGCAAAAAGTTTGAATTCAATCGGAGAAAAATCTCTTAATCGACAAAAGTCGAAAATTCGGTTTTCTACGAACACGACACATGGAACATTTTTGGCATGACATATAACATGTGTCTAGACACTTTTTACATATTTTATACATTCTAAAGTGTTCTAGAAAAATCAATTAAGGGTTGATTGGAATATACCATGTGTGTATAATTATTGTGCACTATTTTACAAAGTTTGCAAAAATAAAATTTAGCACATGTACAATCTACATCACACGCCTACTTCACCTTGTTGGAGCATATGTGGAGCTTTGTTGTCATCTTGATTGGCCAAGAATGAAGTATACAAGGTTGGTGACATAAAGGAAGGAGCTACACAAGGTAACATTTCAAACAATGTCACATTTGTAACACATGCTGAAAATTTCAGCATGTGTGCATTGAGTTGGCCAAAATTTATCTCTTAATTGTGCCATATTTACTTCTTTGAATTAAATGGATTAAATGGAAGATAAAATGGCAATGTTCTAAATATGTTATGGAAATAATATGGTGATATTTTTAAATATCACAGATGCTGAAAATTTCAGCATGTGTGGAATGTATGAGGCCGAAATTTTGATCTTGAATTCAACATATTTTATTCTTTATTTTCAAGGGATAAATCTACTACCTACATGGCAATAATTTGAACTTTTCTTGGATATTGCACATGCTGAAAATTTCAGCATGTGGAGAATCAAGGTGGCCGATTTTTTGGAAGGAAAATAGAGATTAATTTGTCTTGCAAATTATGTGGAAATGATATGAGACTTATGGCAACATTTTTATGGCTAATTGACACATGTTTTAAGTGATATTTTTCAGATTTATCTAGTCATCAAATGATGACAACTTTCATCCAATCAATGAGTGCCAAGTAAGCAAAGGCTTAATGATCATCCAATGAGAAGTTGCCAAGTAAGCAAGTGAATGTCATAATGATGCAAGATATTCTTCCAAGGAATTAAGAGATAATCTTCAAGAGGAAGAAAAGGCATAGGAGGGTGGCCACATTGTTGATAAAAAGAGAAGAAGGAGAACAAACAAAATAGAAGACAAGGCTTAAAATTCCAAGAGCAAAAAAAACACATTCATCTCCTTCTCCTTCTACACTTCTTTCTTTCTTCTCTCTTAAAGCCTATTGTATTCATATTCATACATCTTAATAGGCTTCATATATACCACCATACTCTCTATATTGTTGTAAAAGATTGATCAAGGTGTGATCAATCTTGCATCCGCTAAGTGGTGGTGTTCGTGATCGTTGTAATCACTTACAAGGTTTGTAAAGGGTTGGAGTTGGTGTGTAACTCCATCAACCCTGTGTGGTAAGGTGTTTTTTGTGTCTTGTGATTAGTGATAACCGAGGAAGGTGTCCTCAAAGACTGGAGTAGGTTGATTTAACTGAACTAGTATAAAATTCCTTGCGTTCTTTACTTTTCAGCACTTACTTTCAGTTTCCAGCACAGTGCATCATTTTTATCACGTTCTTAAAAATAGTAAACAAACTTCAAAAATCACGAAACTTTTGAGAAACATAGACACACGTCTTAAGGTTCATTTGGGACAAGTTTCAACCCTTTTGGACAAGTATAAGTCATGCAAATGTCAAAAGTTCTGAGACTAGTGCAGTCTGATTTTCAGGCTTGCAAAGGTTGAGACTTTGAATGTATTTGACTAACATCCCAAAAGAATTTTTCAAAACTGTTTCAACCCAATTAAATAAACATAATAAGGAGTGTGTCATTAAAGTTTCAGAGCATCTGGAGTCATGGTTTAATTGGAATTAATTTTTCAAATCAGACTACCGTTTCTGGAAGATTTACGCAATCTGACCACCAACGATTTTTAAAGGGGTTAAAGGTTGAATTTTAATCTGAAATTTTTAGGAGATACTCAGAACAGCTGAGACTAAGATCTCTCCCATTTCGGAATTTTTGAAGACCTGTAACATAGTTTTCAAAATATTTCAAAACAGGTCCTATAAACAGAAACTGTTTTAAGAAGTTGGGTTTTTGGTCTAAAACAATTTTAAAAACCAAATTTTCCGCACCCATCATTCAACCCCCCTTCTAGTGGTGCCTTACAGATCCTACAATAGGGGTGGGGGACGTTTTTAGGTTCTTAAAATTGAACTTTTTAATCATGTCATTCACATATTTAACTTGACTTATGTGTATAACCTTACTCGTTTGTTTAATTTGCAAGCTAAGAAAGTAATTCAATTCACCAACCATAGACATTTCAAACTCGGATTTCATGCAAGTTTCAAATTCTTCAACAAGTTTATGAGATGCAGATCCAAAAATGATGTCATCAACATAAATTTGAATGATTAGTTAATCTGATTTACCTTGTTTTAAGAATAGGGTGCTATCTATGGTGCCTCTTTTAAATCCTTTTTCTAAAAGAAAAGTAGCAAAATGATCATACCAAGTCCTAGGTGTTTGCTTTAAACCGTATAGTGCCTTCTTTAGTTTGTACTCGTGATCGGGGTATTTCAAATCTTCAAAACCGAGTGGTTTCTTCACGTATACTTCTTCTTATATAAAACCATTTAAAAATGCACTTTTTTACGTCCATTTGATAGAGTTTAAAACCTGTCATGCAAGCAATAGCAAGTAAAAGTCGTATGTCTTCTAAACGTGCTACGGGTGCAAATGTTTCGTCATAGTCTATTCCTTCTTCTTAATTATATCCTTGTGCTACAAGTCTCGCCTTGTTTCTAAACACTTTACCTTCTTCATTCATTTTATTTCTAAACACCCACTTTGTGCCTATTATACTCTTATCTTGTGGTTGTGGCACTAAATCTCATACATCAGTTCTTACGGATTGATTTAGTTCATCATGCATAGCATGAATCCAAGAAGAATCACTCAAAGCATCAAAAACGTTTTTAGGTTCAATTTCGGATATCATAGCATGAAATTGGTTTATTTCATCCGGATTTATTCTTCTACGTGGTCGAACACCGTGAGTGATGTCGCCTATAATGAGATCGTGTGGGTGATCCCTATGCCATCTTGGTTGATTATTCTCTAAGTTCTCATGCATTTCTAAGTGATCATGCATTTCTAGTGTGTTCAATTCATCATGCACGCCATCATCCTCTACATCATCTAACACGGGTTTTAGTGCAAAATCCTCGTCATATTCTTTATCTTTTTCAACCTCATCAAATTCATTAAACTTCACGTGAATGGATTCTAAAATTTGTCTATTGATAGGATCATAACATCTATATGCTTTTGAATTCACAGAATATCCAACAAAAATGCATTCAATTGATTTAGATTCAATTTTATCTAAATTATATTTTGTACTCAAAACAAAGCATTTGCAATCAAACACACGAAAGTAGGCAATTTTAGGCATGCGATCATTTACTATCTCATAAGGAGTTTTATTTATTTTCTTTCTAATGGTCAAACGATTAACTATATAGCATGCACAATTTACGGCTCCCGCCCACAGAAATCTAGGCAATTTATTTCACACAACATGGTTCTAGCGATTTCTTATAGTGTCCTATTCTTTCTTTCTACTGCTCCATTTAATTGTGGAGTTCTAGGTGGCGAAAACTCGTGTTTAATTCCTTTTTCTTCACAAAATGCAATCATGTCCTTGTTTTTAAATTCATCGCCTCTATCACTTTTAATCTTTTTCACATTCAAACCATATTCATTTTCAAGTTGTTTTATTAGTTTTGCAATTTCAATGGCACTATCATCTTTATTTGCAAGAAATAAAGTCCAAGTATAGCGAGAAAAATCATCAACGATGACACATGCATAATAGCGTCCACCAAGACTCTTAGTACGACTAGGACCAAACAGAGCAATGTGTAGTAATTCTAAAACTCTAGATGTGCTAATTTCATTTTTGGGTTTAAGTGACTTGCGTGTTTGTTTGCCTTTAATACAAGATTCACACAACTGAAAGTTGTCTAAATCAAGTTTAGGCAATCCTCTATTAGGTTCTTTCGTTGAAGTTTTTCAAGTGTAGGAATGCCAATGTGTCCTAAACGTCTATGCCACAAATTAACGTTACGTTCATTTAATATAAAGCATTTAACCTTAGCGTCTAACATGTCATCCATAGAAAGAGTAAAAATATTTCATTCCCTTTTTCCTTTTAATACTATTTCTCCATTTTTATTTATTATGTTGCAATATAGATGAGTGAAACACACATCAAAACCGTTGTCAATGAACTGTGAGATGCTGAGTAGATTATAAGATTGATTACTTAACAGGAAGACGTTGGAGATTTGAAGGGTACTTAGGCTTCCGATTATACCTTTTCCAATCATTCTTCCTTCATTGTTATCTCCAAAGGTCACCGATCCGCCTTTTGTGACATTCTTCAACTTTGTGAACAAGTTCGGGTCACCCATCATGTGCCTCGAGCAACCACTGTCAAAGAACCACTTGATAGATGTGTCTTTTGATGTATGGGTTCCCTCGTTTGATGCTTTGGTTACAAAGCATACTTGTGTTGTCTCCTCTTCTGTATCAGTATCAGAGTCGGACGTGTCACTCCAAGTGGAGGCCTTGAGAGCTCTTCTCCATTATTTAGGTTTTGAGACGAGTCTAGTTTTGGTCCGATCCTTGTCAAGGTGTTTGTTTGTTTGTTTATCCTTGTTAGGGCAGTCATAAGATAAATGTCCAAGTTTCCCACATTCGTAGCATTTCACGTCCTTGTCATTGGTTTTATTTTTATTTCTTTTAGTGGAAGTAGTCTTAGGTTTTTTTTAAATGACTTTCTCATGAATTTTCTCAAACCTTTAGCCAATAGTATTAAGTCATCACTGTCTGATTCAGAATCTCTGTCATCTACGTGATCGGAAGAAGTAGAGATGTATTCATTTGATTTAAAAGCAATAGTCTTACCTTATTTTGATGTTGATTCCGATTTCCTTAAAGTAAGTTTTTTTTCGTATACCTTTAGCGATCCAATTAGTTCCTCCATTTTTATTGATTTGGTTTCTTTACTTTCCTCTATTGCTGTCACTTTAGGGTCCCATTCGGATGGAAGGCTTCGTAGTACCTCTTAGACCTTTTCCTACGTAGAGAAAGCTTTGCCAATAGACTCAAGAAAATTATATATGTTAGTCAATCGTAGATCCATATCAACAATAGACTCATTTGGCGATAATTTAAAAGGCTCAAGTGTGGACATAAGTATATTAATCGTGGACTCCTTTACTTGGCTAGTCCCTTCATGTTTCATCTCAAGAATTCTTCATATTTCTTTAGCACTAGAGCAATTAGACATATAACTAGATTCACTTTTACTTAGCCCATTTAAGATTAATTGCATGGCTCTAGCATTCATGCTTAGTCTCTTTTTGTGATCACTAGTATATTCTTGTTTTGGTTTTACAACCTCTAGTGTGACACCATCTACAGTGGATAATTTTGAAGGAACAAATGGACCGTCTTCTGTAATAGACCATAGATCAATATCAATAGCCATAAGAAAAAGTTTCATTCTTAGTTTCTATTGAATAAAGGACTCACCATCAAAAAGAGGAGGCCTTTGACTAGACATACCTTCTTGCTCGGTTTTGAAGCTAGTTGTTGCCATCTCACTTAGATCGTTGGATCTTCTTGTTGTGAGTGTGTCTGCACTCTGATACCACTTGTAGGACCTGCAAGGCACCACAAGAAGGGGGGTTGAATAGTGGGTGCATAAAATTTGGTTTTTAAAATGTTTCGATCCAAAAACCCAACTTCTGAAAACAGTTTCTGTTTTCAGGACCTATTTTGCAACGTTTGAAAAACTAGGTTACAGGCCTTCAAAAATTCTGAAATTTAGATAGATTGTAGTCTCAGATGTTCTGAGTATCTCCTAAAAATTTCAGATCAAAATTCAACCTTTAACCCTTTGAAAAACTGTTTGTGGTTAGATTGCCCAAATCTGCCAGAAACGGTAGTCTGATTAGAAAAATTTATTCCGATTAAAACGTGGCTCCAAATGGTCTGAAAATTTAATGACAAACCCCTTACTATATTTATTTAATTGGGTTGAAACAGTTTTGAAAAGTTCTTTTGGGAAGTATGTCAAACACGTTCAAGTTCTCAACCTTTGCAAGTCTCAAAATCAGATTGCACTAATCTCAGAACTGTTAACGTTTGAATGACTTATACTTGTCCAAAAGGGTCGCAACTTGCACCAAATGAAACTTATAAGACGTGGCTATGTTTCTGCAAAATGTTACAATTTTTGAAATTTGTTTATTATTTTTAAGATTGTGCTGAAATAGATGCAAAGTGCAGGAAACTGAAAGTACTGTGCAGAAAAGTAAAGAACACAAGGAATTTTATACTGGTTCAGTTAAATCAACCTACTCTAGCCTTCGAGGACACCTTCCTCGGTTATCACTAAACAAAATAACACCTTACCACACAGGGTTGATGGAGTTACACACCAACTCTAACCCTTTACAATCGAAACAAGCAATCACAATGATAACGAACACCACCACCGAGCGGATGAAGGTTTGATCACACCGTGATCAACCTTTTACAGCAATAGGGCATGTATGGTGGTATGAATGAAGCCTATACAATATGTTTGAATATAGATACAATAGGCTTGAGAGAGAAAGAGAAGAAAGAAATGTAGAAGAAGAGAGTAGAGAGACTTTTTGCACTTTAGAAATTCTAAGACTTGTCTTTTGTTTGATTTGCTCTTCTTCTCTTCCTTTTATCTCAATGTGGCCGCCCAATCTAGGTCTTTTCTTCCCCTTGGAAATTCTCTTTTAAGTCCTTGGAAGAATGCCTTGTATAATTGTGACATCAACTTGCTTACTTGGCAACACTTGATTCGATGATTGTCTTGGCCTTGCTTACTTAGCACTTCTTGATTGGATGAGATTTGTCATCATTTGATGAGTGTACAAATTTGAGAACTACACTTAAAAAATGTGCTAAATTAGTAGTAAAACCTTGCCAAATATCACATAATTAATCCCACATAATTTGGAAAATAAATTGGTCTTAATCAAGACCATAAAATCAGCCACACCTTTGCAACACGCTGAAATTTTCAGCATGTGCTAAATCTCAAGAATTCAAATTATTTCCATAATAGTATTATATCAATCCCTTGAAAATGAAGAAGTAAATATGTTAAATACAAGACACAATTTTCGGCCATTACTAATTCACACATGCTGAATTTTCAGCATGTGTCATATATGTGACATAGTTTGAAACATTACCTTGTGTAGCTCCCTCCATTATGTCACTAACCTTGTATAGTCCATTCTTAACCAATCAAGATGCCAACTAAGCTCCACATAGGCTCCATCAAGGCTGAGTAGGCGTGTGAATTGAGCTTGAATATGTGCTGAATTTAATTTTGTAAGCTTTGTAAAACAATAATTATACGCATATGGTATATTCCAATCAGCCCTAATTTGAATATTCTAGAACACTTTAGTATGTATTGAATATTTAAGAAGTGTCTAGATACATGTTACATGTCATGCCAAAAAAACGTTCCATGTGTTGTGTCCGTAGAAAACCGAATTTCGACTTTTGTCAATTACGCGATTTTTCTTAGATTAAATTCAAAATTTTTGCACATGTTATATATATTATGTCACACATAGTATACATAGAATAACTTGAATATTCAGCTCTAAAGGCTGATTAAAAGTGGCACCCTATATGTTCCTTGCTTCGGGTGACCGTAAACCTTAAAGGAAACAGCCCAAGCAAAGGAATAGGTGCAGTTCTAGGGCAAAAAACCCTCGGAGCGATTTCTCCATCTCGTCCCTGGGCGGGGAAGATTCCTGCCGGCCGCCGTTTTTCTTTAGCCATCAGTAATTGATATGGAGGATATAGACACGGGTCGAAGTGTGGAAGAGGAAGATCTATTGGTCCGGTCAGTGAAGAAGCATAAAAGGTTAGCTACGGGAGAACCGGGTTCCCTCGGTGGTATGAATAACGATCTCCGGGCGGGTTGGGCTGATTTATTCCATTCTACATCTGACACACCACAAGAATTGTACACTGGGGAAGGGTAAGAGGACGATACGTTGCTGGAGCTCTTAGAGGGCTATGACAACGCGACTATGGTGGAATCGGATGGAAATACAGCGGGTAGGATTACAATGGAAGTTCCGTTGGAGGAGTGCAAAAGCCTATGGGCACCGTGGCGTAGGGCTCTCGTTATAAAGGTACTGGGTAAGACCTTTTCTTTTCGAATATTGGAGAAGAGGGTTACGGATCTGTGGGGGTTGGGTAACTCAGTAAATATTGTCGATTTGAATAGGGGTTTTTTTTGTTGTTCAATTCTACTCTGCTGCTCAATATTACCATGCTCTTGAGAATGGTCCCTGGATGATCCAGGGACACTATATCACAGTGTCTAAATGGCGACCGTTTTTTTCGACAAAAAGCGAAGTAGTGAGCAAACACTTACTTGGGTCCGCATCCCGTACCTCCCTCTTGAGTTTTTTCAGGAGAAAGTGTTGATGAGACTTGGAAACCTTTTAGGAAGGGCTGTTAAGGCCGACACTACTTCTTTGAAGGCGCAGCGGGGTAAATATGCCCGAGTCTGCGTCGAAGTGGATCTTCGCCAACAACTGGCCTCCAGAGTCCAAGTTAACGGACAGTTGTTTGATGTGGAATATGAAGGCTTAAAGTTAATTTGTTTCAAGTGTGGTAAGTACGGCCATTTGACGGAGGATTGTGGCAAGAGTTGTGACAATGATGATCATGACATAAATGAGGGGGAGAATAGAAAGGAGGAGAATCAAAAACTTGAGGCATTTGGACCATGGATGATTGCGTCAAGCTACAGGAGGAATAGAGTCACACAAATGCATACCTACAAGAAGGAGGGATTGGCTCAAGGAGTAAGAGGATCTCGATACCAAGGAGGCCAGGGAGGGCAGGAGGACATGGTGAGTCGCAAACTAAAAAAGAATGAGGGGTCAATGTTTGCTCCTCTTGAACCGGATTGGGTGGAGGAGGACTCGGAGGATGTAGAGGATGAAGTTCAGGAACAACTTGCAAATTTAGTGGACAAGGGTCCTAATGTCTCATTCCAGGTGACTACAAAAGAGGACGCAATAAGAAAGGACTCAATGAAAAAGAAGGGGATACATGTTAAGGAACCTAGCAAGGCACGCGTTCTGATGAAGAATCCTAAAAATAGGGAACACATTTTGGAATAGGATAGCACGACTGTAGTGTGTGCGGATAGAGTTTCTGGACGGAACTCTTCATATAGAGGACGGGGGTCTTTCAGTCGATCACGAGGAGGGGGTAATGTCCGGCATCTGCAAGACATTACTAATAAGGAGAGAATGTCAAACACGGGGGAGATTCCATCGATCCAAAACGACTCGGAATGGCCGAGATTGCCTCATCTCAAAGCCACTGCTACTCACACAAATAGAATGGAGCATATCAAATATCATCCCCCTGACTGCGAGGGAAGTGGGGAGGGAATCCCTATGGAGATTAGCGTTGTTTCCACCAACCAGAGACAACACGAAAATGACATGACACTTGAATCTTTATTCGGTAGTAGTAATAAAGACGATGATATGAGCGATAAGGTGGAGGCCGAAGGGGTACCAAACACCTCCGTTGGTCCTCAATGAAAGTACTATCTTGGAACTGCAGGGGCGCAGCCTCCCCTGAATTCCGGGCTGAACTGGGAGACTTGATCCGGGAAAATAATCCAGAGATTTTGTTTCTATGTGAAACACATGTGCAGAGTACCTATGCAACGTGGATTCTATCTCATTTTCATTTTACACGCATGGCGGTGGTGGAAGCTAGAGGATTTGCTGGTGGTTGTGGTGTTTCTGGAACGAGGCGGCATCTGTCGTGAAGGTGTTAAGTTGTACTGCCCAAATGATTAATTTGCGGGTTCGCCAGGTGGGTTGTGAGAGTTGGATCTTATCCTTGGTGTATGCCTCCCCAATTGTGGCAGTTCGCGATATGTTTTGTGAGTACGTTGAGCAAATGGCTAATATTGTTAAAAGTCCCTGGTGTCTCATAGGGGATATTAACCAAGTGATAAACAGAGAGGACAAAATTGGAGGCCGCCCAGTGGGAGGATATTCCATGAGAAGAATGCAGAAGATGTTCGATGTCTGTAGGATGCAGGAAGTTTCGTTTTCAGGACCCAGGTTCACTTGGTCGAATAAACAACCGGGGCAATTTTTAACTCAACAACGTCTTGACCAGTGCTGGGTCAATGATCGGTGGATGGATGTTGGTGAGCCTGTGGATGTCCAACACTTCCCTCGGTTACACTCTGACCATAGCCCGTTATTACTCATTGTAGGACAGCGAATCAGACTATGCGAAGTAGTCGCGTCTTTTCGGTTTGAGGCGGCTTGGATGGATCATAGTGATTTCCAAAACTTCATCACTTCGGAGTGGGAGGATTTCCCACATGATTTTGTTCGAACGCTAAACGTGTTTAGAGGGAAAATGATGACTTGGAAGAAAGAGGTGTATGGGAACATACGGTTGAAGAAGAAAAGGTGTCTGGGGCGGATTGCGGGAATTCAACGCGAACTGGCTTGTCGTCCCTCAAGGTTTCTTACTAACCTTGAAAAGGCACTATCCGGGGAGTATGCGGATTTGGTGAGAATGAATAATTGCTATTGGCAGCAGAGGTCCAAACTTCACTGGATTACCCAAGGCGAAGGGAACACACGCCTTTTCCACAAGGCCATGTCAACCCGCAAAAGTAAGGAAATCATTCGCAGTCTGAAGGATGCTGAGGGCAATTGGATAACTGAGCAGGATTGTCTCAGGCGAATGGTTCGGGAGTACTATGTAAAGGTGTATGCGGATGGCCCAACACATTTTAATGGTGTACCCCCTGGACTTTTACCCGACTTAACCACAATTTACGAGGAAGTTTAAATCATCGACCGACGGAGAAGGAAATTGAGTGTGCGGTCTTCCAAATGGGACCGTTCAAGGCAGCTGGGCCTGACGGCTTGCCTCCTGTCTTCTACCAAAGAAATTGGGAGACGGTTAGGGCCTCTGTGTGTTCTTTTGTCAGTGAGGCGTTTCGCAGAAAGTGTTTTCCACCGGAGATGAATTTGGCGCTTGTATCTCTCATTCCAAAGGTGCCACGCCCAGAGTCAGTTATGCAATTCCGCCCGATCGCTCTCACTAACGTCATTACGAAGGTTATCTCCAAGATTATTGCCAACCGGTTGAAAAGTGTTATGCCTCATATTATCGCATCAACTCAATGCGCGTTTACTCCCGGCCGACAAGCGGCTGAGAATATTATCATTGCACAAGAACTCATCCACACAATGAAAAACAAGACTGGGAAGAAGGGAATTATGGTTGTCAAAGTTGACTTGGAGAAAGCGTATGACCGTGTGTCGTGGCCATTCATGCGAAGAGTCCTTGAGACTGTGGGATTCAGCGCTTCAATGGTGGATCTCTTGACGTTTATGATTACTTCGGCTAAGACATCGATTATTTGGAACGGCCAACAGTTAAAACCTTTTAAGCCTTCGAGAGGGATTCGACAGGGTGATCCGGTTGCACCTTATCTTTTCCTATTATGCATGGATGTGCTCAGCCAACTTATCTGTAGGTCGGTACAAGAAAGACGTTGGAAACCGGTTAAAGCCTCTAGACAGGGTCCGGCAATCTCCCATATATTTTTTGCGGATGATTTATTGCTTTTCGGAGAGGCCACGGCACAGCAGGCCACGGAGATGGAGGCCATCTTAGCCGAGTTCTGCTTGATTTCTGGACAGCGAGTGAGTTTTAATAAATCTATGATTTATACATCGAAAAATACAAAACCGGATGTTATTGCAGCTTTGAGCCGAAATTTACAAATTGACACTACTGACAATCTTGGCTCATATTTGGGGATGCCAATTTTACATAGCCGCATGTCACCTGCCACGTACAGTTTTCTCTTATCTAATATCCAGTCCAAGCTGGCGGCCTGGAAGACCAAAGTGCTTTCCCAAGCAGCGAGGACGATCTTGATAAGGTCGGTTTTGGCGACACTCCCAGCTTATGTCATGCAGACGGCTAAGATTCCGATGTCTGTCATTGAGGAAATGGAGAAGTATTTAAGGGGTTTTTTGGGATGAGTGGGATGGCAAGAAACATCTACATTATATCTCTTGGGACAAGATTTGCCAGCCCAAGAGTTGCGGGGGGTTAGGCATCAGACGCCTACACCAAATGAATGTGGCCTTGCTAGCTAAATTGGGTTGGGAAGTGCTCACTGAAGAGGAACCCCTCTGGATCCAGGTGATCCTGGCGAAGTACGGATCACCATTAAATAATTCGACTCGTCAGAATATTTCGGCCACATGGAGGAGTATACAAAGCGGTATACATGCCTTTCGTGATCACATTCATATCGGACAGGAGACACGTTTGGTGGCGGGAACCAGGATTCCGGTGGTTCAATGGCGTTTTGACCCAAATGGACGTTTCTCGGTGGCTAGTATGTATAAGATGCAGACTGCAATGACCATGGATAACGAAAATAGAGCCTGGCACCGGATATGGCGACTGCATGGCCCGTTGAGAGATGGCCTATTTTTATGGCGGGCACGTCGCGATGTGTTGCCCACGACAGCTTTTTTGGTTAAAAGACACTTGTGCTTAGAATTATTATGTGGTGTTTGTGATCATAATGGTCAAGCACCATTACACGATCTCAGAGATTGCGAATGGGCTGCGGCAATATGGAGAAGAGTGGTTTCACAAACCAAGTGGAGCGTGTTTTGCTCTTTCAACTCGATGGAGACTTGGGTGGATGCGAACTTGGGACAGAATTTCGGGTGGGGCAACTCTATTTTGGGATGGACATATGTTTTCCGCGAGATTGCAAGGGGAATTTGGTATTGGCGGAACCAGTTTTTGCACCAACGGATTATCCGTATTATTCCCCCGAGTATTTTTGTGAAAGAAGCCAGAAGTAGGATAAGAGAATTACTGTTAGCTCACAAGTTAGACTTGGATATTTGATGTATAGATAGCTGTGCTAAAACACACTTGCTGTAAATTTTGATATTAATAGATGCGATCCTATTTGGGGAACATTAAAAAAAAAGTGGCACCCCATGTGACGAAAATATTGAATTTCAAATCTCCACAATTTGGCCTTAATTGGGGGTGATTTGTATGTGCCAACGTGAAATGATTTTATGGCAGAATATACTATGTAAGCCATGAAATTTGTGGCCATTTTTGAAGTGTAGGGGCTGGCCATCTGATACTTGCAAGAATGGACCTTTCTTTAACTCTAAAGCTTCTCCTCCAAATATGGTTTAGGCACAATGAAGATAGCTTCACCTTGCTTCCAAATAAGTTGAAGAAAACCTTTTGAACATAAGTCCTCCAATGAGTTCTACATAACCCAAGCAAGATACCTCCCTCTTGGATGTTTCCCTCCCCGGAATTGGACAACTCTCACAAGGATGTTCAAGCCTTGAAAGATTCTAGCCTTGATTTTGAATATGAACCAAGAAAACACACAAGAATTGCTCTTGAAGAAGAAGAAATTTTCATTGAAGGTGTGAGATTACCGAGCTTCTCTTATGTGCCTTTTATAGGCAAAAATATCACAAGACAACAAACTATCTTACAAATTGAAATAATGATTGAAAAGACTACACACTTCTAAAAACTATTCATGTAGGCTCCATAAAAACTAGTCTTGCAAGTCTTGAATGATGATTTTCCAAGTAGGTCCCTCAAGTACTATTCATGGAAGACTTTAAGGATTTGTCTTCATCTTGAAATCTTTTCTGGTTTGTGACTGATTTTTGGACATTTTTCAATCCGAATTAGGCCTTGCTCTTTCTTAGAGAATTGTAGCCAATTGAGTGTAGAAAATAAGCATATAAAGTTCTCTGCATTTGGCCAACCATTGAGGAGATACATCCAAATTACTGAAGGTATGTCACAGAATTCGATAGAAACAGTACTTCTATTTGCATGCTCTTTTTGGATGCCAAGACGACCGATTTTGGAAAAGTACTAAACATGAAAGTTGTAGATCGTTGTCTTATCTTTCCAAAGCATCTTGAAAATCCTAATTTGGCCTTGTGGTTGGAGAAATACGTCAATTCTATCAAAACGGGTCCTGCAGAAACTCACAATCCGAGATGGGCCTAAACTACAACATAAACATTTATAAAAAAATAAAGAACACATTCTATGCTAATGATATTTTACAATGGTTCTAAATTTCTTACAAATCATGTTTTAGTTTCAATAAGGTGAACCCAATGTATAAGTTCCCTTGGTTCATCTTGCACATGTTTAAATAGGAAGACCCCTACTTCATGCATTAGTTTCTTAGTTTTACTTCTTGTTAAGGGTCCTTGATCTTGTATTTTCGTAACATTATGTGCATTCTCATTATATTGACATGGATAAGGGTTATGAACCTCATCATTCCCCCCTTCTTCAAAATGATTCGACCTCGAATCTAAATCATCACCAAAAGGGGTAAGATCAGCAACGTTAAAAGTATGAGAAATTGAACCATACTTACTCTCAGGAAGGTCAAGAATGTAAGCATTATCTCCAACCTTTTGAAGTACCTTGAAAGGGCCATCTTCTCTTGGCATGAGCTTAGATTTCCTTTCTCTAGGAAACCTTTCTTTCCTTAAATGCAGTCAAACAAGATCACCTGGTTCAAACAGAACTTCCTTGCGTCCTTTGTTAGCTTGTTTTGCATACTGTTTGTTTTTCTTTTCAAGTTGTAGCTTAACCTTAGCATGCAATTTCTTAATCAGTTCAGCCTTATTCTTACCATCAATACTTGCACGTTCATGAACAGGAATAGGCACAAGATCAAGTGGAGATAAAGGATTGAAACCATATACAACTTCAAACGGTGAATGTGTGGTGCCACTGTGAACACTTCTATTATAAGCAAATTCAATATATGGTAGGCAATCTCCTCAATTCTTAAGGTTCTCCTGAATTATAGCACGCAATAACTGAGACAAAGTTCTATTCACAACTTCAGTTTGACCATCTGTTTGGGGGTGAGCAGTAGTAGAAAATAGGAGTTTTGTTCCAAGTTTACCCCACAACACACGCCAAAAGTGACTTAAGAACTTAGTATCCCTATCACTAACAATGGTTCTAGGCATGCCATGTAGACGTACAACTTCCTGAAAGAACAAGTTGGCAACGTGAGATGCATCATCAACCTTTTTACAAGCTATGAAGTGTGTCATTTTAGAAAATCTATCAGCGACAACAAACACACTATCACTTCCATTTTTTGATCTGGGCAATCCCGAAACAAAGTCCATAGATAATATCAATCTAAGGTGACATAGGGACAGGTAATGGGGTGTACAAACCATGTTGATGTGATGTTGATTTAGCTTTCTTGCAAGTTATACAACTTCCACAAATCTTCTCTACATCAACTCTCATATGAGGCCAAAAGAAACGTTCCTTTAACATCTCTAATGTCTTAAAGATGCTAAAATGGCCCATTAAACCTCCACCATGTGCTTCTTTGACAAGTATCTCTCTGACAGAACACTTAGGTATGCACAATTTTCTTTCTTTAAACAAGTATTCATCATGTAAATAATACTTACCAAATGGAGAATCGGCACATGCATCAAATATTGATTGAAAGTCAGGATCAGATGTATACAATTCCTTGATGCACTCAAATCCAAGAAAATGAGATAACAATGTAGTAATCAAAGAATATCTCCTAGATAATGCATCAGCTACAATGTTATCTTTTCCTTGCTTATATTTTATCACATAAGGAAATTGTTCAATGAATTCAACCCATTTTGCATGCCTCTTATTTAACTTTCCTTAGCTTTTAAGGAACTTAAGACTTTCGTAATCAGTATGAACCACAAACTCCTTATGTTGCAAATAATGTTGCCAAGTCTGCAATGATATAACCAATGCATACAACTCTTTGTCATAGGTTGAATAATTCAATTGCGCTCCCTTAAGCTTTTCACTAAAATAAGCAATCAGTTGTTTAGACTGAGATAGTACAGCTCCTATACCAACACCATTAGCATCACATTCAATTTCAAATGTTTCATCAAAGCTAGGTAGTCTTAGAATAGGTGCAGAAGTTAACCTTGCTTTAAGTTCATCAAAGGCTTTCTGTTGTGACTCTCCCCACTGAAATCCTATGTCTTTTTTAACAATCTCATTCAAAGGTGCAGCAATAGTGGAAAAGTCCTTAATAAATCTTCTATAGAAACTAGCCAATCCATGAAAGCTTCTCACCTCTCCAACAGTTGTGGGAATTGGCCATTCTAAAATTGAGTTCACTTTATCTTGGTCCATTTCAATTCCATTTGCACTAACCACAAATCCTAGAAACACAACTTTTTCCATACAAAAAGAACATTTCTTGAAATTTGCATATAATTGTTCTTTCTTCAATGCTTCAAAAACGCTTCTTAGGTGGCCTATGTGCTCATGCAAAGTCTTAGAGTAAATCAAGATATCATCAAAGTACACAACAACAAATTTTCCAATGAATGCACGTAAGACTTCATTCATTAATCGCATGAAAGTACTAGGTGCATTAGTTAAGCCAAATGGCATGACTAACCACTCATACAATCCAAACTTAGTCTTAAATGCAGTTTTCCATTCATCACCTTCTCTAATGCGTACTTGAAAGTAACCACTTTTAAGATCAATCTTGGTAAAATACTTAGCACCGTGCAATTCATCTAGCATATCATCAAGTCTAGGAATAGGGTACCTGTATTTTACAGTTATCTTGTTGATGGCTCTACAATCAGTACACATCCTCCATGTACCATCTTTCTTTGGTACAACGATCACAGGAACAGCACAAGGACTCATGCTTTCCCTCACCTTTCCTTTGGCCAAGAGTTCTTCTACTTGGCGTTGAATTTCCTTTGTTTCAGCAGGGTTTGCTCTGTAGGCTGGCCTATTAGGCAGGATAGCACCAGGTATGAAGTCTATTTGGTGCTCAATTCCTCTTAACGGCGGCAAACCAGAAGGTTCTTCTTCAGGAAACAACCCTGAAAACTCATCAAGCAAAGATACAACTCCACTGGGCAAAGTGGAGGGTATGTCACTCATAGAAAACAGAGACTCCTTAAACATCAAAACGTAGACAGTTTTCTTTGAGTTTAGGGCATGTGACACTTCACTTGGTTTGGAAAAGAAAGCAAATTTCTTTTGAGATTTGTCTTCATCAATGTTTACTATCTCTTTGCCTTTAGACTCATTTTTCTTTCTTTCACTCTTAATACACTCCAGAAATTTCTTTTCTGCCTCTTTCTCCTTAGGGTCATTCCTATTCTTACACATTCTCTTTTGATCTTCAAATACCTTGTGTGGGGGTAATGCATGTAGCTTAAACAACTTATTGTTAAACCTGAACGAATACCTATTCAAGTATCCATCATAAGTAACTTTCTTATCAAACTGCCATGGTCTACCTAACATGATATGACTTGCATGCATAGGAGCTACATCACATAAGATATCATCTTTATACCCACCAATAGACAATGAGATCAAAACTTGTTTGCTAACACTCACTTCTCCACAATCATTCAACCAAGATAGTTTATAAGGGTGTGGATGATTAAGTAATGGCAAATCAAGTTTTCTAACCAGTTCAACACTTGCCACATTAGTACATGATCCAGAGTCAATAATCAAAGTACAAACTTTTCCTTTAACCATGCAATGGATATGAAAAATGTTGTCTCTATGTTGATCTTGTTCATCAATCTTAACATGTGCATTAAGAGCCCTCTAACAACCAAGAATTCTTTTGATGCAAGTTCTTCATCCTCACTCACACTTTCTTCATTTTCATCATGATTTTCCTCAACATTAACATGTTCCACTTCCTCACTATCAGAATAATATTCATTAGATTCTTCAATGAACATGATACGTTTAGGGTTGGGACATTGATTTGAAAAATGACCTTTACCTAAACATGTATAGCATTGAATGTATTGTAACCCGATAAGAGAATCCTTATTGTACCTAAGATTCGAGTTAGTAAGCATGTGACAATATACGCTTGCAATTGTAATTGATCAAGTCAATGATCATTATTATAAAGTATATTATGAAAAGTACTATATGCATTATAAGAAAGGACCCAATTTCCCCATGGCCTTGTAAGGTTTCGGCCTATAGCCAAGAAAGGCTATTTCTTAAATCACTATTTAAGAAATACACAAAGGGAATGGATATGTATTTTTAACAAAGGAAAAGAAGAGGTAGCAAAGGATTTACTAAGGCTTAGTTGGGGTCATTAAAGACCCCAACCGCCGGCTGGTTAAAGAGGGAAGGGGGAGGCTAATTAAGGAGGATGGTTTTGCTAGAATTAATGAACATTCAACCTAACTAGACTTAAAAGTAACTAAGGTTAGTCACAAGTAACCATGATTGGGAAAAAGTAACCTTGGTTAGTCCAAAAGTAACCAAGGTTACAAAGAGAATCAAGGTTAACCTATTTTCCCCATTCTTTTCCCTCCCCAAAGGCTACACCTAGCCAAAAAGAAAGAAAATTCCCTCCAACCTTACAATTGAAACCTCTTAGACTACTCAAGAACCCTAAGAACAAAGAAGCTCTATCTCCTTCCTTTCTCCTTCAAAGCATTCGGCCAAGGAGGCAAACAAGGAAGTCTAGGTTTTCCAAGGACTAAGGGATAGTAGGTAAGGATCTTAACCTTTTGAGAAATTGTTCACATCTTCATGATAAGAATGAAACTTATGAGACTATGTTTCTTGTTCCCAACCGTGATTTCCAACGGTCACTAGGCTCAAGAATCTCAAGCTTTGAGGACTCTAGCCTGGAGAAGTTTGGATACTACTCAAGCCCTTTTTGGTAAGTCCATCTAGCCCTTTTCTAAGTGAATATTTTAGTAAAAGGTGTAAACTAATGTTGCTTCTTTTTCCTATCCACCACCGTGGGAATGCACGCATAAGAGAGGAGAAGGATTTCAACTTTCCCTACACCTTTCCAAAAAGAGTGAGCAAAAAGGCAAGTACACTATACTCTTTATGGTTTGGATGTGAAAGTGTGTGCATGAATGGCTAGATGTACTTAAGGTCCAATCTTAGTTGTAATATACTAAGTTGAATGCCAAAACTTTCGGCCTAAGCCATTTGGGTGTGTAGGAGTGAGATTTTGTTCCAAAGATGTGTTCTTTGTGGATTACATGCATTATTATGTGATAATCTAGGATGGATGTGTTAAAGATTCTCTCTTTTCATGATGAGGGGCTCACGGTGGAAGGGTTAAGGGAGGCATGTGTGATTTTACATGAAAAATGTCAACTTAGTAAAGAAGTGGAGACAAGCTTTGTTCTTGTTATGTGTTAAGTTTAATATGCTCTTGGTTATATCATTTTCTTGCATGCACCGAAGAATGAGGCTGTTGGTGAAGGGTGCGTGTGTTCATCCTAAAATTGTTGCTAAGTGTTGGTGACAAAAATGTAAGCTAAGGACATTTAGGAAGAATATATGACCACTAGAAAATTTCTGGAGCTGGACCGAAATTAGGACTGTATTGTAAGACCAGAAAAGGGACCTTAAGAACCTTCAATTCCATTGATTTTTGGTATGCTATTATTTTTAGGTGTATGTTAGATGTGAGAGTTGGAATCTCATTAAAAGGAGCCACGGTTTATTTTTAATGAATTTTCTAAGGAGATTGGTCTTGCTGAAAAATGTTGTACTGGACAGAATTTAAGTAACGTGTTTGGTAGCCTAGAAATGGACCTTAGAGGTATGCAAATTCACTAATTTTCAGTATGATACTAACCCCATGAATAAAGCAAAGGTGGAAGCTGGAATTTTGTCAAAATGAGTTGTGGTTTATTTTTAGTGAATTTTCTAGTAAAACGGGTCAAACTGAAATGTGCTGGATGGACAGAATTTGTGTAGCAAGTTGTATGATCTGGAACAGGCCTTAGAAAATTGTATTTGGGCTAAATTTTGGTAGGATGCTAGCTCAATGGGTTTATTAAGCTGCAGAGTTGGAATTTCCGAAAAAAGATTAAAGGATTGGTCACAGTAAATTTTATAATAGAATTTGGTCATTCCGGAATTCAGGTTGCACCGTTTCATGAAAAAGGAACAAACGATTCCCTTATCGACATCGTAATTCCATAACACTTGCATGGCAATCACTTATGACATTTACGGAGAAGTACATGCAAACGAATTGGTCTAGAATGTGTATTTTAATAAGAAATCCCTAAGGAGATGTAGACGCCACTAAGCTGGAAATTTTCCAATATAGCGATGAGACGTATCTATTCGTTTATGTCACACATTGTGCCGTAGTTTGCATATTACATGTCATGCATCGCATCATCTTCATGTACATGATTTATAGCATGACTTTTTATGTGAAAGAAAGATGAAAAAGACGTTTTCAAAGATGATTTTATTTTGCAAAAATGGTTCCCCACCGGTACCGTGTGTGAGTATGAATTCGGCCAGTAAGAACCCGCTCAGATCCGGGTTAAGTGATCTGACAGTATGACCGTTCAGGCTCGGAGATAATAGGCCTGATGATGATGATAATGATGATGATGATGACCGTGCGGGTCCGAAAAGAATAGACCCGACAAGTATGATGATGTTACCGTTCCGAATCCGCGAATACTAGATTCGAAGGGGAGAAGTTACCGTCTCAGATCCGGGAAGATAGATCTGAACACTCTATTGTTTTACGACGATGATGATGTTAAAGAAAAGTATGAAAGATCATATTTCCATTTTCATCTCGATGCATCACACGTACATATGCATGCATATTACATTCATGTAGCGACACATGAGATTTAAGTTGTGATGACCTCGCAGACCCTAAGTGATGATTCTTATTGTGTTATTCATCAACACGAGTTACAGTCTTTTAATGTTATATTCTTCTTTGAGTGATGATTTTACTTAAGTTATGATCTTGCTACATTAAGTGATGATCCCTATCGAGTATTGGACGGAGGACAGGTATGATTTTAAACCAAAATTTTTTTGGGGCTCGGTTCTTGTTCGCACTTTCCATTTAACCCATGATTATTATAGTATACTTGCTGGTGACATTGTCACTCACCCTATTTTTCCTTCCAGAGGTGGCAGGAGACAAAGTAGAGTGGATCGATGACGCCCTAGGGTTCCCTACCCGTGAGTGCAGTGAAGGATGGCCAGATTTAGGAGACCGGACTTGCCAGCTTTATGGGATGACTGAGTTATGTAATTGAGATGGAAAAACAATTGGCTTTTGTTACTTTCTGATACATTTGATGTGGGTTGTAAACTTGAATGGCTGTGATGATGTTTTTAATTTGAAGTTTTAAATTCTGCCACGATTTCGCTTACTTATTTGCGCGTAAACACGAAAATCCATGCATTTCTATCATGGATCACGACGCGTATGGATGACGCCTAGTACTCTCCTTAGTGAAGTACGGCGGGTGCACCGACTTCGGTAGGGCCGGGGTGCGGGGCGCCACAGGTGGTATCAGAGCGAAGGCTCTAGATCCGGGCAGAATATAGAATTAAGTTATGATTATAGTTGACTAAGTTTGACCTTAGACCTAAGAATTGATCTTAGATGAGAGTTGACCTTAGAACAGGACGACTTCGACTGGCAAATTAGGGCACGGGCCAGTGATATGCCCCAACTAATGACCTATCATAAATTTGAATAATAATGTATGTACGCATATGTTCTTCCGATATGCCAAGTTAAATTCTGTTACTAGTTGTGACATTCCTGTATTGAATAAAGTCGACACTGCGTGTTGCAGATGGTGCGACCCAGAGGGAGACCAGCCAGAGCTAGGCCCGAGGTGCAAGAGCCTATCCCACCTCCACTCGCTCAGGCCCCTCCACCCCCATCGCCTCAAGGCCAAAATCCACCGCCAGTTCAGAACGTCCCTCCACCACAAGGACCTTTTCCACCCATGATGCCAGACATCAACGCTTTCCAGAACTTCTGCCAAACAGTCACCCAGATTGGGCAAGTGATGCTACAGCAGAATAACCTTCAACCTCACGAGCCGGTCCGAGCTGCTCAGTACTATTTTGATAAGTTGAAAAGAGCCAATGTCCCGCCGTTTGAAGGGAAGTCAGACTCTGATGTTGCTTAGAAGTGGCTCGATGAGGTAGAAAATTGTTTCGAACTAATTAGAGCCCCAGAAGAAGTAAAGACTCAAGCAGTTAGGCCATTTCTGTTAGGAGAGGCCAACCAATGGTGGAAGGCCAATCTACAAGCTCTACCAAGACCAATTCCCTGGGAGAGGTTCCTCCAGGAATTTAACAAGTTCTACATACCACCCTCAGTCAAACTGCAGAAAAGACATGAGTTTGAATCCCTGATGCAAGAGTCTGGAATGACGGTTGCTGACTACGCTAACAAATTTATAGCTCTGGGAAGATTCCAACCATCCACAATGAACGATGAAGAAACCAAAATGTTGAAATTCGAGAGAGGACTGAACCCTAGAATCCGAACGTGGTTGGTTAATGCCAACCCAGCAAACTTTGGTGCCCTTCTAGATGCCTGTTACAGAATTGAAAGAGATATCGTCCATCGGGATGAGTTTAGCCAAAAGAGAGGAAGAGAGGTGTCTAGAAGCAGAGGGCCCCGTAAGTCCGCCAAGAAAAACACAAGGGGGCCAGCGCGTCAAAGGAAGAACCGATTTCAACGCCGCTCCCAGAAAAATCAATCACAGAATCAGGGACAACAATCTGCCATTCCAAAATGCTCTCATTGTGGTAAGTTCCACATAGGTGAATGTTATATCCAGGCTGGGAAATGTTTCGGATGCGGCCAGACAGGGCACATCCATAAGGACTGTCCAAACAAAGGAACCACCTGCTTTGGATGCGGGAGAACAGGACATATGACCAGAGAGTGTCCAGAGAAGGGTGCCCAACAGCAACAACAGCCACCAAAATCCCAGCGTCAGCATACCAACGCACGAGTCCATGCTATGACCGACGGAGCTGCTGAAGAGGCCAACAATGTGGTAACAGGTATTTTCAGAAAACCGCACTAGTTTTTTTATAACATCGTTGCCTTATGGTTGCTTAGTAAGAATTGTATGATTCAGGAGTTATACTAGTATGTTCAATACCTGCCAACGTGCTATGTGATAGTGGCGCCAGCCAATCTTTCATATCCAAGAGATTCGCAAAGAATATTGAGAAAAACCCAATCCATAGTGATGCGCCTTATAGAATCCAAGCAACTGGGGAGCAGGTGCTTGTAGCTCACCATGTATTCAAAAATTGTGAACTTGAGTTTAATAACCATCGGTTTGACGTCGATTTGATTTCCATACCCATGACGGATTTCGATGTAATTCTTGGGATGGACTGGCTCTCCAAGAATTATGCCCACATCGATTGTTGTGAAAAACAAGTTACCTTTAAGGACCCCACATGTAAAGACGTAACCTTTCAAGGGGATCAAAGTTACGAAAGAATCCTAAGAACATTTATGTAAATGCAATTCGCGCTAGTAAAGCTCTAAAGAAAGGACATCAAGGATACCTTGTCTATGCCATAAACACTGATCAAGCACCCACAGACCTGACCCAAGTTCCAGTAGTTCGAGAATACCCGGAAGTTTTTCCAGAAGAATTTCTAGGTCTTCCCCCGGAGCGAGAAATATCTTTTGAGATCAATCTGGTTCCAGGAGCTGAGCCAATATTAAAGGCTCCCTACAGAATGGCCCCCGCAGAACTAAAAGAGCTGAAGGAGCAGCTACGTGAGTTGTTGGAAAAGAAACTGATCCGCCCAAGTGTTTCACCTTGGGGAGCTCCGGTACTGTTCGTCAAAAAGAAGGACGGAAGTATGCGATTATGTATTAACTATAGAGAGCTCAACAAGATCACTATAAAGAATAAGTACCCCTTGCCAAGGATCGACGACTTGTTCGATCAGCTTCGGGTAAGCAAACAAGACATTTTATTTTAGTAATAAGTTTCTTATAAACCCTACCTAAAGGTATCATGATGCAGGGGGCAATAATTTTCAGTAAGATTGATCTTCGCTCAGGATACTTCCAGTTGAAGATCAAGGCTGAAGACGTCCACAAAACTGCATTCAAAACCCGTTACGGACATTATGAATTTTTAGTAATGCCGTTCGGACTGACCAACGCTCCTGCCGCATTCATGGATCTAATGAATCGAGTTTTTCAAGACCAACTAGACAAATTCGTCGTAGTCTTCATCGACGACATCCTGATATATTCACCAAATGAAGAGACCCATGCAGCCCATCTAAGGATTGCTCTGGACATTCTACGAAGGAAACAACTATATGCGAAGTTTAACAAGTGCGAATTCTGTCTACGAAGTGTAGCCTTTCTGGGGCATGTGATATCCGAAGAAGGTATATCAGTAGATCCCAAGAAAATCGAGGCAATCACGGAGTGGCCCAGACCGAAAAATGTTACAGAGGTACGAAGTTTTCTCGGTCTCGCTGGTTACTATCGAAAGTTCATGGAAGGATTCTCTCGGATTGCTATGCCTCTGACCCGATTAACCCAGAAGAAAACCAAATGCGAATGGACCTCAGACTGTGAGAATAGCTTTACTGAATTGAAGAAGAAACTGACCTCCGCCCCAGTCTTAGCACAGCCCATCCCCGGAGGAAACTTTGTTGTGTATAGTGATGCCTCTAAGAACGGGTTGGGTTGTGTACTAATGCAAAAGGATTGAGTAATTGCATATGCATCCCGACAGTTGAAGCCATTTGAACAAAACTATCCTGTACACGACCTTGAGTTGGCAGCTGTGGTTTTCGCACTAAAAATATGGAGGCACTATCTATACGGCGAGAAGTGCGAAATTTTCACGGACCACAAAAGCCTCAAATGTCTATTTACCCAAAAAGAGCTGAACATGCGACAACAAAGATGGCTAGAATTAATAAAGGACTATGACCTATCAATTCAGTATCACCCGGGAAAAGCCAATAAGGTGGCAGACGCATTAAGTAGAAAAACAAGCCATCCACGCCAACCACCTTTGCAGCGTGACATGGAAGAATTTGATCTAGAAGAAGTTGGTTCAATTGAAGGCATGCTCGCAAAGCTGGTGATAATTCCTTCACTAATAGACAGAATTAAAGAGGGGCAAGAAAAGGATGAAACTTTAAGGAAAATAAAGGACCAGGTACAAACGAAACCCATCAGAGAATTTAGGGTTCGAAACGACAATATTTTGTGGTTTCAAGAAAGATTGTGTGTACCTAATAACGAAGACATTCTGAACGAAGTTCTTAAGGAAGCACATAACTCGCGATTATCCATCCACCCTGGAGCAAATAAGATGTACCAAGATTTGAAATGACGATTTTGGTGGCATGGCATGAAAAGACAGATTGCGGACTTTGTGAGAAAATGCCTTATTTGCCAAAAGGTGAAAGCAGAACATCAGAAACCCGCTGGGTTGCTACAGCCTCTCGAAGTGCCCGAATGGAAATGGGACCACATTACTATGGACTTCGTTACCGACTTGCCTAGAATGAGAAACGGTTCCGATGCTATTTGGGTGGTTGTTGATCGTCTAACCAAGTCCGCCCATTTCATAGCTATGACAATCAAGGCTCCAATGGAAAAGCTGGCTACAATGTACGTGGAACAAATTGTGAGTCTTCATGGAGTACCCCTAAGTATCGTGTGTGATCGCGACCCTCGTTTCACATCACGATTCTGGACAGCTTTTCAGAAAACAATGGGCACTGAGATTCGCATGAGCTCCGCATTTCATCCCTAAACGGATGGTCAATCAGAAAGAACTATTCAGACACTGGAAGACATGTTGCGATCTTGCACACTCGACTTTGGGGAAAACTGGGATCGAAGTCTCAAGTTAGTAGAATTTTCATATAACAACAGCTTCCATCGATCTATAGGAATGGCCCCATACGAAGCACTCTATGCAAGGAAATGCCGTTCTCCTCTTTACTGGGATGAAATAGGAGATAGGATTCTCACTGGACCCGACCTAGTAGAGCAGACCTGAGAGAAATAAAAGTCATAAAGCAGAAATTACAAGCGGCCCAAGATAGAAGCAAGGTTTGGGCAGATGAAAAGCGACGACCTTTGGAATTTCAAGTTGGGGAAAAAGTATTTCTAAAAGTTTCGCCAACGAAGGGAGTTAAAAGATTCGGTATTAAAGGGAAGCTGAGCCCAAGATTTATTGGGCCATACGAGGTTCTTGAGAGAATTGGAGAAGTGGCTTATCGACTCTCTCTACCGCCCACCCTATCTCAAATACATGACGTGTTTCATGTATCCCAACTGCGACAATATGTACACGATCCTAGCCATGTCATAAAAGATCAACCTTTGAAGCTGGAAGCCGACACGACATATGAGGAAGAACCAGAAAAGATAGTTGATCGTAAGGAAAAGGTGCTAAGGAAACGAACTATACCAATGGTTAAGGTGCAATGGAAGAACCATTCTGTAGATGAGTCTACCTGGGAACTAGAAGAGAACATGAAGAATTTGTACCCTCACCTCTTTGATTAGCACTTTCAAGTTTTGAGGACGAAACTTACAATAAAGGGGGAGGATATTGTAACCCGATAAGAGAATCCTTCTTGTACCTAAGATTCGAGTTAGTAAGCATGTGACAATATACGCTTGCAATTGTAATTGATCAAGTCAATGATCATTATTATAAAGTATATTATGAAAAGTACTATGTGCATTATAAGAAAGGACCCAATTTCCCCATGGCCTTGTAAGGTTTCGGCCTATAGCCAAGAAAGGCTATTTCTTAAATCACTATTTAAGAAATACACACAGGGAATGGATATGTATTTTTAACAAAGGAAAAGAATAGGTAGCAAAGGATTTACTAAGGCTTAGTTGGGGTCATTAAAGACCCCAACCGCCGGCTGGTTTAAGAGGGAAGGGGGGAGGCTAATTAAGGAGGATGGTTTTGCTAGAATTAATGAACATTCAACCTAACTAGACTTAAAAGTAACTAAGGTTAGTCAAAAGTAACCATGATTGGGAAAAAGTAACCTTGGTTAGTCCAAAAGTAACCAAGGTTACAAAGAGAATCAAGGTTAACCTATTTTTCCCATTCTTTTCCCTCCCCAACGGCTACACCTAGCCAAAAAGAAAGAAAATTCCCTCCAACCTTACAATTGAAACCTCTTAGACTACTCAAGAACCCTAAGAATAGAGAAGCTCTATCTCCTTCCTTTCTCCTTCAAAGCATTCGGCCAAGGAGGCAAACAAGGAAGTCTAGGCTTTCCAAGGACTAAGGGATAGTAGGTAAGGATCTTAACCTTTTGAGAAATTGTTCACATCTTCATGATAAGAATGAAACTTATGAGACTATGTTTCTTGTTCCCAACCGTGATTTCCAACGGTCACTAGGCTCAAGAATCTTAAGCTTTGAGGACTCTAGCCTAGAGAAGCTTGGATACTACTCAAGCCCTTTTTGGTAAGTCCATCTAGCCCTTTTCTAAGTGAATATTTTATTAAAAGGTGTAAACTAATCTTGCTTCTTTTTCCTATCCACCACCGTGGGAATGCACGCATAAGAGAGGAGAAGGATTTCAACTTTCCCTACACCTTTCCAAAAAGAGTGAGCAAAAAGGCAAGTACACTATACTCTTTATGGTTTGGATGTGAAAGTGTGTGCATGAATGGCTAGATGTACTTAAGGTCCAATCTTAGTTGTAATATACTAAGTTGAATGCCAAAACTTTCGGCCTAAGCCATTTGGGTGTGTAGGAGTGAGATTTTGTTCCAAAGATGTGTTCTTTGTGGATTACATGCATTATTATGTGCTAATCTAGGATGGATGTGTTAAAGATTCTCTCTTTTCATGATGAGGGGCTCACGGTGGAAGGGTTAAGGGAGGCATGTGTGATTTTACATGAAAAATGTCAACTTAGTAAAGAAGTGGAGACAAGCTTTGTTCTTGTTATGTGTTAAGTTTAATATGCTCTTGGTTATATCATTTTCTTGCATGCACCGAAGAATGAGGCTGTTGGTGAAGGGTGCGTGTGTTCATCCCAAAATTTTTGCTAAGTGTTGGTGACAAAAATGTAAGCTAAGGACATTTAGGAAGAATATATGATCACTAGAAAATTTCTGGAGCTGGACCGAAATTTGGACTGTATTGTGAGACTAGAAAAGGGACCTTAAGAACCTTCAATTCCATTGATTTTTGGTATGCTATTAGTTTTAGGTGTATGTTAGATGTGAGAGTTGGAATCTCATTAAAAGGAGCCACGGTTTATTTTTAATGAATTTTCTACTGAGATTGGTCCTGCTGAAAAATGTTGTACTAGACAGAATTTAAGTAACGTGTTTGGTAGCCTAGAAATGGACCTTAGAGGTATGAAAATTCACTAATTTTCGGTATGATACTAACCCCATGAATAAAGCAAAGGTGGAAGCTGGAATTTTGTCAAAATGAGTTGTGGTTTATTTTTAGTGAATTTTCTAGTAAAACAGGTCAAACTGAAATGTGCTGGATGGACAGAATTTGTGTAGCAAGTTGTATGATCTGAAACAGGCCTTAGAAAATTGTATTTGGGCTAAATTTTGGCAGGATGCTAGCTCAATGGGTTTATTAAGCTGCGGAGTTGGAATTTCAGGAAAAAAGATTAAAGGATTGGTCACAGTAAATTTTATAATAGAATTTGCTCATTCCAGAATTCAGGTTGCACCGTTTCATGAAAAAGGAACAAACGATTCCCTTATCGACATCGTAATTCCATAACACTTACATGGCAATCACTTATGAAATTTACGGAGAAGTACATGCAAACGAATTGGTCTAGAATGTGTATTTTAATAAGAAATCCCTAAGGAGATGTAGACGCCACTAAGCTGGAAATTTTCCAACATAGCGACGAGACGTATCTATTCGTTTATGTCACGCATTGTGCCGTAGTTTGTATATTACATGTCATGCATCGCATCATCGTCACGCACATGATTTAAAGCATGACTTTTTATGTGAAAGAAAGATGAAAAAAACGTTTTCAAAGATGATTTTGTTTTGCAAAAATGATTCTCCACCGGTACCGTGTGTGAGTATGAACTCGGCCAGTAAGAACCCGCTCAGATCCGGGTTAAGTGATCTGAAAGTATGACCGTTCAGGCCCGGAGATAATAGGCCTGATGATGATGATAATGATGATGATGATTGTTGTACCCCAACGACATGTACTTGGAACTATGAACAAGTGACGGAATGAAAGCGATAATTTCTTTAAGCGCGTGTTACTTAAGCTAGCTTCACCCTCTTTACTTAAGTACTTCGAAGATGATACTAAATAATTAAATAAGGGGATTTCAAGAAAAGTGATACATGAAGAATATAGTTATATGAACAATACATACCAATATAGAGGTATGTGCGTGTATAAGATATATGCGTAGGAAATGTATATGTACATACATACGTGCACATAGAAAGGCGTATATATATATAGTATATACACATATGGGCGCATATATATATGTATATATGCGTGTACATAAGAAGGTATATATATACATAATATGTACATATGGGCGTGTATATATATATAATAGGTATATATATATATATATGCGGATACATGTATAATAGTACATGTTTTAGGTGACATGCATATTGCATATTTTAATGTATATATATATATGCTATTCTTGGAATAGAATAAAACAAGAAATACAAGATAGGTTGTCTTGGGAAAACAATAAGATAAAGAAAACAAGAATAAACATGAACCATAAGGTATAAGAAATACCCAATTTTTCCCCAAAGCCTTCAATAATTCGGCTATTACCCAAGGAAGACACTAGAATTCTCTTCATAATCTTGGTCAAGGTTCAACTATTTAAAATACTTGATTAGGCTATAATTAAATAGTTAGGGCATGCATGCATGTGAAGCATGAATAAAATAATAGAAAGAGGAGACAAGCATGAGAAAAGGAGGTCATCTTACAAGACCAAGACCACCTTTCACACTTTCCATGCTTCTTCTTTCTCCCTCCATGTTGATCGTCCCCTCCCTCTCTCTTCTTCCCCATGAAAACTTCTTCTACTATCCAAGAAGCTCTTTAACATCTTCAAGTTCATCCATGGAGCTCTTCTTCATCTCCAAGTCTTGAACACCCTCAAGAACTCACCTAAGCAAGCCATGGAAGACTCATTGAACACTAAGAATACTACTCTATCATCATCATAATTTCGGCCATATAGGAGCTTAGGAGAGTCAAGGATATCTTCATCTTCAAGCTCCAAGAACTCATCTAGGTAAGTTGAATGTTGAATCTTCTAAGTGAGTTCTATATTTCAAAGAATGAAACTCACATTGATACTCCCTTCTTCATGACTAAAAACGTGACCTCCAAAATTGTCACTAGGTGAAGATTTTCAAAACTACCAAGAGGGATTAGTTTCTTTGTGGGGAGAATTCATCTCAACCTCCATTCAAGATTCAAGTTGGTAAGAAAACCTAAACTCAAAATAGCCTCATTTTCATCATGGAAATAACAACTAACATTCTCCTCTTCTTCATCATTCCAACCGTGTGCTCAAGGGTGTAGGAGGAGAAGGATTCCAACTCAACTCACTCCATAACCAAGCAAAGACAAGAGCTTTAGCTTGAAGAGGCAAGTGTACAATGATCTCTCATGATTTATTTAAAGAGTTAGTGACTTGAATGACTAGAGGTTCTTAAGATTTAATCTTTAGTTGAATATCCTAAGTTTGAGATTATATCTTATAGATTTCTTAAGAACAATGCATTGCATGTGGCTTATTCTCTCAAAGATGGAATCTTTTATTACATGCATTTAGTTACAAGGCTGTTTGAGAAGATTTAAGGTGTAAGTGGTAATCAATAATATATCTCATAAGAACAAGATGAATGGTGGACCTTTGATTTGAACCAATGACAAAATATCAAACTACTGGAGCTACGCAGAATGGGATGGCATCTTCAACGGCCTAAAAACTGATTTTACAGACCTTCAATGAAGCTAGTTTTTGGTACCAAGTTAGCCTTATGAGTGTAGTACAAGTGAGAGTTTGAATTTTGTTAAAATAAGTTACAGATTATTTTTAATAAAATATTTAGTAGAACTGCTCCAGTTGGAAATTCTGGAGCTGGGCAGAATGGAGCACTAATTTCAACGGCTTCAAACCGGACCTTTTAGACATTCAATAAATCTGGTTTTTTGCACAGAGCTAGCCCCATGTGTATAGCAGAGCTGAGAGTTGGAATTTTAGTAAAATAAGTTATGGTTAATTTTTAATAAAATAATTGGTGAGACTGCTCAGGCTTTAAATTCTGGAACGTGACAGAATGAAGTAGCATCTTGAATGGCTTGAAAAGAGATCTTGTAGATGTTCAATAAAGCTGATTTTCGGTGTAAGGATAGCCTTGTGTGTATAGAAAATGTGCAAGTTGGAATTTTGGTAAAAGGAGTTGTGGAATATGTTTAATAAAATATTTGGTAAAGCTGCTCAGACTAAAAAGCTTGGAACTGAGCAGAACTGTATCTCTTTTGATTCACTCGAAAAAGGACCTTGTAGTGGGTCAATAAAGCTGATTTTTGGCATGATAACAATACCAAGTGTGCAGTGAGTACTCCAGCTGGAATCATGGTAAAACAAGTTGTGGATTAAATTTAATGATTTAATTGGTAACACTGCTCAATGGGAAGTACTGAAACAGAGCAGAAATTAAGTAACGAGTTAATGGACTCAAAAATGAATCTTAGGGACATGAAAATGGGCTAGTTTTCGGTAGGATGCTAGTATTACATGTTTATGACATGTATGAGTTGGAATTTTGTTAAAATAGGCTAAGGATTATTTTTAAGAAATTACGCGGTAAAACTGCTCGAGTAGAAAATTCTGGCGCTGAGCAGAATTGTCCAGTGACTTCAACGAATTAAAAGAGGACCTTGTGGACCTTCAATAAATATGATTTTTGGCACAAACCTAGCCCGTGAGGGTGGTAGAGATGCCAGCTGGAAGTTTGGTAAAATAAGCTAGGGTTAATTTTTAATGAATTATTTGGTAAAACTGCTCAACTGAAATTACTGGAGCCAACCTGGAATTAGTAACGACTTTCCAGGCCTCAGAAAGGGGACTTAGAGATATGCAAATGGGCTAAATTTCGATACGATACTAGTTCCACATGTTTAAGACTTGGGAGAGTTGGAATTTTTGGAAAATGAATTACAGATTCGCCGCAATTAAATTTTTAGTAAAGTTGGTCAGATCAGTTTCAGAACTTAAACCGTTTCAGAAAAGTAATTAAATGAGCCCTTATGGTTATCAATCTAATCTGAAAATTTTATGACAAATCCCCAAGACACATATGAATAAGTCACGAAAGTTAGTTAGGATAAACCTAACGTTTTGGAGGGTAATCACGGACGCAAGTTGATATACTAAAGCTGAAATTTAGGCTGAACAAGGAAATACATTAAATAGGGTTAATTTGTCCGCTTATGAGTATGACATAGGAATTTAGGGTTTCCCTAAGTCCGAATCATGCATGTTAACATGTTATTCACGCCATGACTTGCATTCCATATCACTGCATGTATCATGCATGATCATGAAACCGATTTTATGAATTTTATGCAAGCAAATCTTTTCAAGTGAAAAGTGTTTTCAGTTATGCATGAAAGGTTTTTCTACAGTCCCATGTTTTAAAGAAAGCTTCATGATTCCTTTGCCGGCCAAGCATGCGACTAACCCGACTCCAGACCCGGGGTTAATTGGTCTGATGATATGATATGTTCTGGACCCGCTCAGATCCAGGGTTAATTGATCTGATATCTGTTCTGGACCCGCTCAGATCCGGGGTTAATTGATCTGATATCTGTTCTGGACCCGCTCAGATCCGGGGTTAATTGATCTGATATCTGTTCTGGACCCGCTCAGATCCGGGGTTAATTGATCTGATATCTGTTCTGGACCCACTCAGATCCGGGGTTGATTGATCTGATATCTGTTCTGGACCCGCTCAGATCCGGGGTTAATTGATCTGACACTCTGTTTTTATGACACGTTATTGTATGGGACCAAAATGATGTTTTGACATGGCATGACATGACATCATGCATTGCATATTGCATAACTCACGATCATGAGGACATGTTGCATGTTACAGTTAATGTTTATAAGTTACTATTGGTATAGCATTACCTAAAAACATGCTTAAGCCAAACGTCAAGCAAGCTCAGGATTTAAGATCAGGTATGAATTACGATTATTTGATGTTTTTGGGGGAATACATTCATGTTATGACTCTTTATGTATTTCATGGTCGTTTATTCGTTAAGCAAGCTCAGGATTTAAGATCAGGTATGAATTACGATTATTTGATGTTTTTGGGGGAATACATTCATGTTATGACTCTTTATGTATTTCGTTAAGCAAGCTCAGGATTTAAGATCATGTATGAATTACGATTATCTGAGGTTTTTGGGGGTAATACATTCATGTTATGACTCTTTATGTATTTCATGGTCGTTTATTGTATTCTTGCTGGGTGATTTTTATCACTCACACTTTATTTTTCCCCCCAGATAATGCCAAGATAAAATGGATCGAAGATGAGCCGAGGGTACCATATCCATAGGCGAGGAGATATGAAGAGGGCTAAGCTTAAGGACTTTTGTGCTGCCGAGATGGTTGTACTATGACTATGTTTGAACTCTTTGGAATTTGACTATGATGTTTTGTGAGACTTCTACTTTGGGGACTTAGTTATTTCGTGTTTAATTTGAAAAGTTTTAATTCTGCTAAATTTTACTACCATGTTGAATGTTAGCATGGGAGTCCACGACGTATGTTATGGATTTTCGCATGTTACGCATGACGCTTTGTACTCTCCTTAGTGAAGTACGGCGGGTGCACCGTATCCGGACGAGGCCCGGGTGCGGGGCGCTACCGGTGGTATCAGAGCCGAGGCTCCAGATCCGGGCAGAATATAGAACTAAGTTATGAACGTAGTCAACTAAGCTATGATCGTAGTCAACTAAGTTTGATCTTAGATCTAAGTCATGATCCTAGATGAGAGTTGACCTTAGACTAGGATGACTTAGACTGGAAATTAGGGTTTTGACCGGATGATAAAACCCTAGTCGATGGCCATCCATGGAGTGTAATCATGCCTGCTTGCAAGACCTTAAGATCGTATCAGGATTACAAATTAAATTTTGTCGCTACTCTGAATCTTTATGCCTTAAGTGAGACTCCGACACTTCGTAGTGCGGATGGCACCACAATTCAGTAAAATGACATCGTCACTATCGCCCCAGTAGGCAGTAAACTTTACTAGCAATAGTTAGTAGGAACACGTATTCCAAGGTTTAGCAAGGAATTTAGTTCATAGTAGGCAGAAAGATGGTTAAGTAAAGTTGAAGATAACTTCATGACGATACAAATACCGAATAGGAAAAAAAAAGTACAGAATATCTGACTGTCTTTGAGCAAGTAAGGAGTCAACCAAAAACACTAACCTAGACCAAAAGAGTGCTTGATGCAGAAATCCTTGAAACATCAAAACCCGTAACAGGTACGCCCAACTGCTTAATTTAAATATGAAGTACCTATGTTGTATTATGTCTTTTAGCCAGGTATAAACGGTCATTGGAGCAATGCGATAAAGTAACACAACTAAAGCGTAAAAACTAGAAAAAGTTATCAAATTGCTCTTAACGGTTGGATTAGTACAATAATAGTCGGAGCTCAATAAGGTTTCCATGGAAGATAAATACCAGTTGCCTAGGATCAATGATTTGTTTGACCACTTCGGGAAACACAAATGTTAACAAAACTGGATTGCAAACTGACTATTTCCAACGAGAGAACCAAGCTCGAGGAAGAACATGGAATGTGTACAAGGCGAATCATAGACATCCCAAAAAAAAACTATTAGGATTGACAAACGTCCTGACACGTTATACACTTTACGAGTTTGGCATCTTAAGGACAATTCAGTAAGACGGTTAAATTCCTTCCCTGACTATTATAAGTCGGGATTATCTAACCCACTCTAGCAGTAACAATATGATGTGACGAAATCTTGCATAGCATAATCTAAATAACCTATGAGGACAAAGCAAATGAGAATACCCTTGTGATTTGGAAAAGAAAACATAGATTTTGTAAGAAACAAGAACACCACGAAACGACATAAATTCCAAGGAAGAACTTCGACCCTAGGTTCGATTATTACAGGATTGGCGTGTCGACGAAACGGATGAGTCAGGTAGGACTTGGCGAAAGATTGGGGTTTCACCATTCTATAAGAGTACAATCTCAGACTAAGGTATGAGTCATCATACATGTATTTTAGGGAATAAATTTTTAACACCGATGGAAATGCTTTCATGGCTAACGCATGGATACAGAAGAATGTTTATCGAAGGAAAGCATATGGTTCACAGTCAGGAGTTAAGGACCTCTGTCATGAAAAGAAGGAAACTCCAGTAGTACATAATCATGATAGGTCAATTACATCATACTAACTCTGAAGGAATATCGTTGTCGGAATTTAACTCACTAAGACAAGGGCCAGGCATTTCCGTACTCATTCATTACTTTGGGACAGTATGTTCCTTTGACTATGAGGGATGAAAGGTTTAGACCCCCAGATCAAATTAGGCTAAGTTAAGTCGTATTCAAGGACCTTTGGTGAATTATTGGAGGGCCGCTATGGAGCGGAATGCGATGATAAGGGGACGAAAGAATAAAAGAAACGATTTAGCAAGCAAACGAAGTAGAAGGTGGAAACCGTATCCATATAAGGCTAGTCTATGCGGATGACAAAGAAACAATCAAGATACGCCTAATAAGTGTAAAGTACCTATGTCCTCTGCTCTACCTCCTATTAACCAAGTAGGAGTAATTATGATAGTTTTCTTAAGTTATGATGAGTAGACCACAAGCGAGTAGGTAAGATTATTAGTGATAACATTACTAAGTATGACACTAGGTATGGGACGCGGGGTCCTCGTCATGATGCGTCACTATTAGCATTTGTACCCATTTTATTGCACTATGCGGGGAATAGGTCATGACTATGAAAACCATGTTTTAAGAGAACGGGCCACCTTAGGATGATTTGAAATGTCATAAAGGGAACATAAGTTTCAAAGGAGAACCCACAACTTCTAGTTCGATTCTATGAAATGATCGCAAAAGGGGTAAGAGTTAGTACGTAATAAGGCAATCAGCAAGACGGATGAATACAGGACATACCTTATGAAGAGCTTGGTATGTGTACCTTATGGGAATTATCCCGGGTGTCTTTGGAAGCTATTTCGTAAATAGGATGACCGTTACATGATCACTGAAAGGATGTTTATAGAACAGAGCGAATGGTCTGTACCCCAGAGTTAATGATCTCTGCCTAGTTGTTCATTTCTTATGTAAAAGGAAATTGTAAGCCTGCTATGGTCATGTTTACACGGAATGGATTTCATTATCAAGTACATAGTATCAAGGTTGCGAGCGCTTGATATGGGATAGGTTACGACAACACCTTTCGAGAATTAAAATAAGTTCTGATGAGACCTCTAAGATGAATGGAACAAAGCTGTTCTGAGGGAACTAAATAGACGCTTTATGCGATCTTGTTTACCTAAAGAAGAAGCCACATGGGAAACGGAGGACAACGTGAGGAGTAGATATCCCCATTTATTCGACTAGTTCTGAAGTTTCGAGGACGAAACTTATGATAAGGGGGGGAGGATGTTGTACCCCAACGACATGTACTTGGAACTATGAACAAGTGACGGAATGAAAGCGATAATTTCTTTAAGCGCGTGTTACTTAAGCTAGCTTCACCCTCTTTACTTAAGTACTTCGAAGATGATACTAAATAATTAAATAAGGGGATTTCAAGAAAAGTGATACATGAAGAATATAGTTATATGAACAATACATACCAATATAGAGGTATGTGCGTGTATAAGATATATGCGTAGGAAATGTATATGTACATACATACGTGCACATAGAAAGGCGTATATATATAGTATATACACATATGGGCGCATATATATATGTATATATGCGTGTACATAAGAAGGTATATATATACATAATATGTACATATGGGCGTGTATATATATATAATAGGCATATATATATATGCGGATACATGTATAATAGTACATGTTTTAGGTGACATGCATATTGCATATTTTAATGTATATATATATATATATATGCTATTCTTGGAATAGAATAAAACAAGAAATACAAGATAGGTTGTCTTGGGAAAACAATAAGATAAAGAAAACAAGAATAAACATGAACCATAAGGTATAAGAAATACCCAATTTTTCCCCAAAGCCTTCAATAATTCGGCTATTACCCAAGGAAGACACTAGATTTCTCTTCATAATCTTGGTCAAGGTTCAACTATTTAAAATACTTGATTAGGCTATAATTAAATAGTTAGGGCATGCATGCATGTGAAGCATGAATAAAATAATAGAAAGAGGAGACAAGCATGAGAAAAGGAGGTCATCTTACAAGACCAAGACCACCTTTCACACTTTCCATGCTTCTTCTTTCTCCCTCCATGTTGACCGCCCCCTCCCTCTCTCTTCTTCCCCATGAAAACTTCTTCTACTATCCAAGAAGCTCTCTAACATCTTCAAGTTCATCCATGGAGCTCTTCTTCATCTCCAAGTCTTGAACACCCTCAAGAACTCACCTAAGCAAGCCATGGAAGACTCATTGAACACTAAGAATACTACTCTATCATCATCATAATTTCGGCCATATAGGAGCTTAGGAGAGTCAAGGCTATCTTCATCTTCAAGCTCCAAGAACTCATCTAGGTAAGTTGAATGTTGAATCTTCTAAGTGAGTTCTATATTTCAAAGAATGAAACTCACATTGATACTCCCTTCTTCATGACTAAAAACGTGACCTCCAAAATTGTCACTAGGTGAAGATTTTCAAAACTACCAAGAGGGATTAGCTTCTTTGTGGGGAGAATTCATCTCAACCTCCATTCAAGATTCAAGTTGGTAAGAAAACCTAAACTCAAAATAGCCTCATTTTCATCATGGAAATAACAACTAACATTCTCCTCTTCTTCATCATTCCAACCGTGTGCTCAAGGGTGTAGGAGGAGAAGGATTCCAACTCAACTCACTCCATAACCAAGCAAAGACAAGAGCTTTAGCTTGAAGAGGCAAGTGTACAATGATCTCTCATGATTTATTTAAAGAGTTAGTGACTTGAATGACTAGAGGTTCTTAAGATTTAATCTTTAGTTGAATATCCTAAGTTTGAGATTATATCTTATAGATTTCTTAAGAACAATGCATTGCATGTGGCTTATTCTCTCAAAGATGGAATCTTTTATTACATGCATTTAGTTACAAGGCTGTTTGAGAAGATTTAAGGTGTAAGTGGTAATCAATAATATATCTCATAAGAACAAGATGAATGGTGGACCTTTGATTTGAACCAATGACAAAATATCAAACTACTGGAGCTACGCAGAATGGGATGGCATCTTCAACGGCCTAAAAACTGATCTTACAGACCTTCAATGAAGCTAATTTTTGGTACCAAGTTAGCCTTATGAGTGTAGCACAAGTGAGAGTTTGAATTTTGTTAAAATAAGTTACAGATTATTTTTAATAAAATATTTAGTAGAACTGCTCCAGTTGGAAATTCTGGAGCTGGGCAGAATGGAGCACTAATTTCAACGGCTTCAAACTGGACGTTTTAGATATTCAATAAATCTGGTTTTTGGCACAGAGCTAGCCCCATGTGAATAGCAGAGCTGAGAGTTGGAATTTTAGTAAAATAAGTTATGGTTAATTTTTAATAAAATAATTGGTGAGACTGCTCAGGCTGTAAATTCTGGAACGTGATAGAATGAAGTAGCATCTTGAATGGCTTGAAAAGAGATCTTGTAGATGTTCAATAAAGCTGATTTTCGGTGTGGGGATAGCCTTATGTGTATAGAAAATGTGCAAGTTGGAATTTTGGTAAAAAGAGTTGTGGAATATGTTTAATAAAATATTTGGTAAAGCTGCTCAGACTGAAAAGCTTGGAACTGAGCAGAACTGTATCTCTTTTGATTCACTCGAAAAAGGACCTTGTAGTGGGTCAATAAAGCTGATTTTTGGCATGATAACAATACCAAGTGTGCAGTGAGTACTCCAGCTGGAATCATGGTAAAACAAGTTGTGGATTAATTTTAATGATTTAATTGGTAACACTGCTCAATGGGAAGTACTGAAACAGAGCAGAAATTAAGTAACGAGTTAATGGACTCAAAAATGAATCTTAGGGACATGAAAATGGGCTAGTTTTCGGTAGGATGCTATTATTAAATGTTTATGACATGTATGAGTTGGAATTTCGTTAAAATAGGCTAAGGATTATTTTTAAGAAATTACGCGGTAAAACTGCTCGAGTAGAAAATTCTGGCGCTGAGCAGAATTGTCCAGTGACTTCAACGAATTAAAAGAGGAACTTGTGGACCTTCAATAAATATGATTTTTGGCACAAACCTAGCCCCATGAGGGTAGTAGAGATGCCAGATGGAAGTTTGGTAAAATAAGCTAGGGTTAATTTTTAATGAATTATTTGGTAAAACTGCTCAACTGAAATTACTGGAGCCAACCTGGAATTAGTAACGACTTTCCAGGCCTCAGAAAGGGGACTTAGAATATGCAAATGGGCTAAATTTCGGTACGATACTAGTTCCACATGTTTAAGACTTGGGAGAGTTGGAATTTCTGGAAAACGAATTACGGATTCGCCGCAATTAAATTTTTAGTAAAGTTGGTCAGATCAGTTTCAGCACTTAAACCGTTTCAGAAAAGTAATTAAATGAGCCCTTATGGTTATCAATCTAATCTGAAAATTTTATGACAAATCTCCAAGACACATATGAATAAGTCACGAAAGTTAGTTAGGATAACCCTAACGTTTTGGAGGGTAATCACGGACGCAAGTTGATATACTAAAGCTGAAATTTAGGCTGAACAAGGAAATACATTAAATAGGGTTAATTTGTCCGCTTATGAGTATGATATAGGAATTTAGGGTTTCCCTAAGTCCGAATCATGCATGTTAACATGTTATTCACGCCATGACTTGCATTGCATATCACTGCATGTATCATGCATGATCATGAAACCGATTTTATGAATTTTATGCAAGCAAATCTTTTCAAGTGAAAAGTGTTTTCAGTTATGCATGAAAGGTTTTTTTACAGTCCCATGTTTTAAAGAAAGCTTCATGATTCCTTTGCCGGCCAAGCATGCGACTAACCCGACTCCAGACCCGGGGTTAATTGGTCTGATGATATGATATGTTCTGGACCCGTTCAGATTCGGGGTTAATTGATCTGATATCTGTTCTGGACCTGCTAAGATCCGGGGTTAATTGATCTGATATCTTTTCTGGACCTGCTCAGATCCGGTGTTAATTGATCTGATATCTGTTCTGGACCCGCTCAGATCCGGGGTTAATTGATCTGATATCTGTTCTGGACCCGCTCAGACCCGGGGTTGATTGATCTGATATCTGTTCTGGACCCGCTCAGATCCGGGGTTAATTGATCTGACACTCTGTTTTTATGACACGTTATTGTATGGGACCAAAATGATGTTTTGACATGGCATGACATGACATCATGCATTGCATATTGCATAACTCACGATCATGAGGACATGTTGCATGTTACAGTTAATGTTTATAAGTTACTATTGGTATAGCATTACCTAAAAACATGCTTAAGCCAAACGTCAAGCAAGCTCAGGATTTAAGATCAGGTATGAATTACGATTATTTGATGTTTTTGGGGGAATAAATTCATGTTATGACTCTTTATGTATTTCATGGTCGTTTATTCGTTAAGCAAGCTCAGGATTTAAGATCAGGTATGAATTACGATTATTTGATGTTTTTGGGGGAATACATTCATGTTATGACTCTTTATGTATTTCGTTAAGCAAGCTCAGGATTTAAGATCAGGTATGAATTACGATTATCTGAGGTTTTTGGGGGTAATACATTCATGTTATGACTCTTTATGTATTTCATGGTCGTTTATTGTATTCTTGCTGGGTGATTTTTATCACTCACACTTTATTTTTCCCCCCAGATAATGCCAAGATAAAATGGATCGAAGATGAGCCGAGGGTACCATATCCATAGGCGAGGAGATATGAAGAGGGCTAAGCTTAAGGACTTTTGTGCTGCCGAGATGGTTGTACTATGACTATGTTTGAACTCTTTGGAATTTGACTATGATGTTTTGTGAGACTTCTACTTTGGGGACTTAGTTATTTCGTGTTTAATTTGAAAAGTTTTAATTCTGCCTAAATTTTACTACCATGTTGAATGTTAGCATGGGAGTCCACGACGTATGTTATGGATTTTCGCATGTTACGCATGACGCTTTGTACTCTCCTTAGTGAAGTACGGCGGGTGCACCGTATCCGGACGAGGCCCGGGTGCGGGGTGCTACAATGATGACCGTGCGGGTCTGGAAAGAATAGACCCGACAAGTATGATGACGTTACTGTTCCGAATCTGGGAATAATAGATTCGAAGGGGAGAAGTTACTGCCTCAGATCCGGGAAGATAGATCTGAACACTCTATTGTTTTACGACGATGATGATGTTAAAGAAAAGTATGAATGATCATATTTCTATTTTCATCTCGATGCATCACACGTACATATGCATGCATATTACATTCATGTAGCGACACATGAGATTTAAGTTGTGATGACCTCGCAGACCCTAAGTGATGATTCTTATTGTGTTATTCATCAACACGAGTTACAGTCTTTTAATGTTATATTCTTCTTTGAGTGATGATTTTACTTAAGTTATGATCTTGCTACATTAAGTGATGATCCCTATCGAGTATTGGACGGAGGACAGGTATGCTTCTAAACCAAAATTTTTTTGGGGCTCGGTTCTTGTTCGCACTTTCCATTTAACCCATGATTATTATAGTATACTTGCTGGTGACATTGTCACTCACCCTATTTTTCCTTCCAGAGGTGGCAGGAGACAAAGTAGAGTGGATCGATGACGAACCTAGGGTTCCCTACCCGTGAGTGCAGTGAAGGATGGCCAGATTTAGGAGACCGGACTTGCCAGCTTTATGGGATGACTGAGTTATGTAATTGAGATGGAAAAACAATTGGCTTTTGTTACTTTCTGATACATTTGATGTGGGTTGTAAACTTGAATGGCTGTGATGATGTTTTTAATTTGAAGTTTTAAATTCTGCCACGGTTTCGCTTACTTATTTGCGCATAAACACGAAAATCCATGCATTTCTATCATGGATCACGACGCGTATGGATGATGCCTAGTACTCTCCTTAGTGAAGTACGGCGGGTGCACTGACTTCGGCGGGGCTGGGGTGCGGGGCGCCACAGAATGTCTCTAAATCTAGTAGTGGAATTAGAAATGTTACCTTCAACCTTGTTTTTCCCTTTATCCAAGTTTTGTTGAGGTGGTTGTGGTGGTCTTTGATTTGATTGAGTCTTGCCTTGGAATCCACGGCCTTGAGGTGCAGTTGGCCTGAAACTTGTGCCTTGATTTGTCCTAGGAGGCATTCTTGGATAGGATGAAGAATTAGGTCGAAAAGATAAACTAGATGCAAAGGGTTTTACTTTGAGTTGTCTCTCAATCTTTTCAGCTTTATGAACCATGGAAGTCATGTCAATATATGTGGTAAATTCAACTCTGTTTGCAATTTCCTTGTTCAATCCAGCTAGAAATCTAGCCATGATAGCTTCCTCTGGTTCTTCAATGTTAGCTTTTATCAATAAGATCTCTAACTCTTTGAAATACTCATCTACACTACGGCTTCCTTGAGTGAGTTTTTGCAAGTTTTGGTAGATGGTTCTTTCATAGTCTGAAGGAATGAATTTTTTTCTCATCTCAATTTTCATTTCTTCCCAAGTAGAGATTGATGCTTGTCTAGTTCTTCTCCTTACGTTGTGTAGTTGATCCTACCAAATTAAGGCATAATCTGCAAACTCTATAGCTGCATATAGCACTTTAGTCAAATGAGTATAATTTGTACAAGAGTATATGAGATCTACCTTTTTCTCCCATTCATAATATGCCTCAGCATCACTCTTTCCATGGAATGTGGGGATGTTCACTTTTGTTTTGATGAATTCATCTTCTTGTGGGTTATTCTTTTGATTCCCATGGTTCCGAAATTGGTTGTACTCTTCCTCAATGTTATAGTCATCAAACATTTGGTGTGGTTCTTCTTCTCTTTCATCAAAGGTCCTCATAGGTATGAAATCCCTATTAAGCCCCCTTCCTCTGTTTCTGCCTCTACCTCTTCCTCTTTCCGGAGCAAAAGACCCATGGCTTTCAAGCCTATGTTCCGGTATATGTGATGTTTGTCCTTCATGTAAAGGATTTTGTAGATGAGATTGTGAATGTTTTTCTAGGCCCTCTACACGGCTACTCATCAATTTCATTTCCCACAACATCTATTGCATTAGTTGTGCTAAATCATCCACGTTTGTGGGCAATCTTTTTCCTTCTTTGTTAAGACCCACGGTACTCTCAGGTGTCTTATCCATGGTACAATTACCTGAAATTGAAAAAAAATAACAAAGAAAAAGAAAAACTAACACAAAGACAAAAGAAACTTGATTATGTTAGTGGAAAGCAAAAAACAAGTGTTTGTCCCCCTCTCTCTCTTTTTGTAGTTCACACAATCTTGTGTCTTCTTGAAGAATATGAGGCTAGAACAATTCAAAACAAACTTTCCAAATGAGTATTCATTCCGATAACTTCAATCATGTAAAGTAAACCTTCTTCACAAGTCGCCCACCAATTCACTCACAATTCCAATGTTATAAACAAAAAACTTGGACTGTACTAAGATTCAAAGAGAATTGAAACCAAATTTGATGTAATAAGATGAGCCAAAGAAATGCTAAGGGGTTGCCCTGGGCAATCCTTAACTTAATCTTAGGCTTTATGCAAGCTAGATGCAAGTATGAATGAACTAGAAGCACTCAAGTGTTCAAAAGTGAAAACAAATGGGTACTTCGGGTTTATGAAGGAAACAAGACCAGCTCTTTTGCTCTTTGCACTTTTAATTGTTTTGTGCAAACTTTTCTTGAAATAAGCTTCTCTTTCTTTCTTTTTCTTTTTTCTTGTTCAAAGCTAAACAAGGTGTATATATCTCGGTAAAATTGATTGGTATGGCTTTGTGTATTTGTTTTGGATGGATATCTTGATTTTTTTTGTGTAGTAGGCTGTCAAGTTGTTCAAGATGAACAAATTGATTTTCTTTCTTGACGAGGCCGTCAAATCAAATATTGAACACAAGAAAATGCAACTAAGCTCACCACACAATACAACTAAACAAACACAAAGTCTAAAAGAAGTTAAGAGCTTCGATAACAACAAGAATATAGGATAGACCAAGGTAGATATATAAGCAATGGACTGAATATAAGTAATGCAGAAAAGCTTCTAAACAAAGAACTTAAAGTCCAAGATAGTGTCTAAACATAAAGAAATTGAAATCCAACCAAATGAAATAAACAAACCATAAATCATCACAAAGAAATAATCTTTAAGTGTTTTATGGTATGTTTGTCCTTAGTCCTTTCCAATTTCATATAGGTCCAGCGTCACGATAAGTTCTCAGAGTCCAATCCAACCTTATATCACCAATGTCACGTAGGTCCAGCGTTACGGTAATTGTCCAGAGTCCAATCCAACCTTATATCACCAATTTCATGTAGGTCCAGTGTTACGGTAATTGTCCAGAGTCCAATCCAACCTTATATCACCAATTGATACGGTAAGCTTGTATATCGGTCTTTTTTTTGAGTTTTTTTTGCTTGTTGAACAGGAAGAAACAAAGAAACTTGATAAAAAAAGATGACACTTTTTTTTCGTTAAGCAACAAGATGTAACAGAAAAAGAAGTGAATTTAATAGACAAAACAATGAACTAGAAAACACACGGATAAACTGTTTTGGTTTTGGTTTCTTTTTGTTTCTGAATTATACAATTCAAAACAAGAAGAAGACACTAAACCAAATAGAATTCAACCTTCTAAGAAGATGGTTGAATGGTGGATGAAGAGAAGAACGAAAGAAAAGAAAAAATTGACACAAAGAACTGATAAGTTGAGTTAAAGAAAAACCTTCGCTCTGATACCACTTTGATACGTGCAAGAATGGACCTTTCTTTAACTCTAAAGCTTCTCCTCCAAATATGGTTTAGGCACAATGAAGATAGCTTCACCTTGGTTCCAAATAAGTTGAAGAAAACCTTTTGAACATAAGTCCTCCAATGAGTTCTACATAACCCAAGCAAGATACCTTCCTCTTGGATGTTTCCCTCCCCGGAATTGGACAACTCTCACAAGGATGTTCAAGCCTTGAAAGATTCTAGCCTTGATTTTGAATATGAACCAAGAAAACACACAAGAATTGCTCTTGAAGAAGAAGAAATTTTCATTGAAGGTGTGAGATTACAAAGCTTCTCTTATGTGCCTTTTATAGGCAAAAATATCACAAGACAACAAACTATCTTACAAATTGAAATAATGATTGAAAAGACTACACACTTCTAAAAAAAATTCATGTAGGCTCCATAAAAACTAGTCTTGCAAGTCTTGCATGATGATTTTCAAAGTAGGTCCCTCAAGTACTATTCATGGAAGACTTTAAGGATTTGTCTTCATTTTGAAATCTTTTCTGGTTTGTGACTGATTTTTGAACATTTTTCAATCCGAATTAGGCCTTGCTCTTTCTTAGAGAATCTTAGCCAATTGAGTGTAGAAAATAAGCATATAAAGTTCTCTGCATTTGACCAACCATTGATGAGATACATCCAAATTACTGAAGGTATGTCACAGAATTCGATAGAAACAGTACTTCTATTTGCATGCTCTTTTTGGATGCCAAGACGACCGATTTTGGAAACGTACAAAGCATGAAAGTTGTAGATCTTTTTCTTATCTTTCCAAAGCATCTTGAAACTCCTAATTTGGCCTTGTGGTTGGAGAGATACGTCAATTCTACCAAAACGGGTCCTGCAGAAACTCACAATCCGAGATGGGCCTAAACTACAACATAAACATTTATAAAAAAAATAAAGAACACATTCTATGCTAATGATATTTTACAATGGTTCTAAATTTCTTACAAATCATGTTTTAGGTTCAATAAGGTGAAGCCAATGTATAAGTTCCCTTGGTTCATCTTGCACATGTTTAAATAGGAAGGCCCCTACTTCATGCATTAGTTTCTTAGTTTTACTTCTTGTTAAGGGTCCTTGATCTTGAATTTTCGTAACATTATGTGCATTCTCATTATCTTGACATGGATGAGGGTTATGAACCTCATCACCATCTATATATGGCAAGTACGTGACACGTTAACGAAGTTTCAGTAGTCATCCGATACGACAATTTTTGGTTTAGAACCTTGTAATGTGTCGTAATAATTTTGTCATCACCATGACTTATATCATATGATATAAGAACTGAATATACTCATTTATATAAGGTAAGTATAGTGGTGTGACGTTGACGTACGTTTGTAATATATATAACGCGTCGGTAGTACGTTGGAATATATTTGTATAGTGCATTTTAAAAAAAATCTTAATATATATATATATATATGTATGAAAAGCGTGTGCCAATGGCGCGGCTTAGCATAACGCCGTCGCCTTGGCACACACTTTGCCAAGGCGACCTCGGTATGTGTTTGACTTCTCTGTTTTCTCTTCTTTGGATTCTCTCTATCATCGGTTTAACTTCTCCCTGGCAATCTTCCGAGGTACGACACTTCCAGGATACGTCAAGCTCCAGCTGCGAATTCTACAGCACACTCTGGAGAACATGGTCCACACCAACATTTGCAGCAAGCACACATTTGTACTCAATTTTCGATTCATTTCATATCAATGACAGCCGTATAAATATGTACGCTTTTTCCTTCACCAAGGTTTTATCCACAAGGGTGGTTTTATTTGGCAAGGTTTTAATGCGGCATATCATATACGACTGGAGATATGTTATTATTAGTTCGTTATTTCATTTATTCGCATACTCTGACGATTGTAATATGGTTTTCCTCCGCCAGAAGTGAGGCTCATCGTTAATAAAATTTTTCGTTAAAAAAAATGTATGAAAAGCGTGTGGTTTAAGAGTAGAAGGAGACTTTTCATTTTCATGTTTGTTTCCTTTATGCATTCTCCAAATATTTCTTCATTTAATGAACTACTTAGTTTATTTAACTAAGTACTTTACTTAATGAACTAGTTTAGTTCATTAATGGTGGCACCTGAAAATCATTCAAACACAACAAATGTTTGCCATTTGATGTAAGCTTTAAAGCTTCATGTCTTGTTAGTACGGCAACATTATATATAAAGTATATAAGGCAGGTTTGTTGCAAAAACGTGTCAAGTCATCAAATGTGTCATGTATTTCTTTAGCACACGTTATTTAAATCATGCATTTTTGTGAATCACTCAAACGCTTTTTCTCAACAACTTTCTCATCCCGCACACTATACGGGTTCATTATTGGCGTACTTGCACAATGCAGTGGATATTTTATGCCTCAACGTTTCCACATTATGCTATTGTCCTAGGGAGGCTAACACGGCGCCCACACATTATCCAGACATGGTCTACATGCGGCATGTGTCATTATATATTCCACCTTCACCAGTCTACCATGTGAAGTGCGGGGAACAATTACACTAGATAATTCACTACCTAATCTGCGGATATAAGTCTCCCAATGGATTGGCGCAATTACACACGGGTTGCCTATGTCCTCAGATGGCATAGACAACGTTGGTATGTTTTTATTTTCTGTCTTCCGACTGCTTTATTTATATTACATTCACCCACATTTTGTTTTGGTGACACGATTTCTTTCTTTGGGTATCATGAGGCATCTTGGCATCTCTAGCTGGACGCTCTTGCTTATACACTATATGCCTCTTATTGGGTTGGCAATCTCATTTGGTTGTTGCAGGCAACTTGGATATGTATTCACTTCCTAGCTTCACATTGTTGTTTTTTCATATTTTACTATCGGCGCATTAATCTGTCTTTTATGCCTGCTTTATGAGGACTACATACATTGGCTCCTATATGGTTCGAGGCCTCCCACATGGGTTGGTGATTTCATCTTCATTGTTACCTTGGTCAATTATCGACCAAGGCAACGACGGTACGTTATCTAACCTCTCTTCATTCTTGCTTTCTTATTTCACTGATCATTAACTATATTTGGATCTCCCATGCCACTACTTGCGACGAGTGCGCTCGCCTGCTCTAATGAGAACTTCCTGCTGATTATGCCTATCGACTCTTGCTTTTTCACGCGACACAGTGCTGCATTATCGGTTTTACTATGTTATATTCATTGTCTTATTCATGTTCATTTCACAGAATTGTAAATATTTATTTTCGGACTCATATACTGATTATGCTTTATTTCGGGAGAGTCTCCCATACGCATAGGAATTTAAATGTAACCACGGTATTCCTCCGCCACAAGTGAGAACTTCTAACCAATAAAACACCAGATGGTACCGTCCGTCTGTATCGAAAAAAGAATATATAAATAGATTATTAATTTTCTTAGTTAAGTATTTATATAAGATTATATATGGTTTTTATAGAAAACTTGAATGTAAATATTTATTTTCATATCAAATCATATTTATATAATAGTAAAATGTTTTATACAAAATATGTGAATTTATACATGTATTTTTATATTAAATCATATGTGTATAATTATGAATGGTTTTTATATAGATTATGATGATTTAAATTGTTAAATTGTATATGTATAATTATATGAACTGTTTTTAATGTAATTATATATATTTATGTTATTTTCTTATTTTAAATATATGTATAGTTATAAAACTGTTTTCAATATAATTATATATATATATATATATATATATGTTATTTTCGTATTTAAATATTTGTATAATTATTGAAACTATTTTTGGTAGAATTATTACATATATATGTTAATATTCGTGCTTAAATGTATGTATAATTCTATAAGCTATTTTTGAATGAATTTAAATTTATATATTAGTCTATTACTGCATTTGCATATACAAAAAAATTATAGAAACAGTATTTTAGCAAAATTATATTTAATGATATATTATTTTTGGATTTAAAATATATATAAATATATAACTGTTTTCGGATAACATTTTATATTTATTTATATTATTTTTGGACTTAAATAAACATATATGATTATATAAACTATTTTCAGATAGAATTAAATATTTGTATTATTTTCTGAAAAATATATAAAATTATAAAAAATTATTTTTGGACGGATATATATATTTATTTATATTATTTACATATTTAAAAATACATATATATAAATAAACTATTTTTGGACGGAATTATATATTAGTATAAGTATGTTCACATTTAAGTACATTTATAAAAATATTAAAATGTTTATGGAATATAAAATGTACAAAATGGTATTTTCGTATCAAATGGATATGGAGATGAAAAATGGTTTTATCAAATAAACATAGGTTGTCGGACCAAGTTTTCACATGGGCAATTGTAATTTGATGTGTATTTAGCATGTGAACGGATTAAATGGATGCGGTATAATAGAAAGTTGTATGTTATTGGTATATAAATGTGTGGGTGTATGTATATACGTTTATATGCACATATATGAGCGTGTGTATATATACATGTATATATACTCGACTGTGAGTGTGTTATTTTGGTTTTTTAGTAATTTTTGAAATTATTTAAACTATTTGTTTTGGATTCTTTGAAATTGGATATTTTGGTTAACTTTTGTACATGAGTAATAATTTTTGAGAATTTGCACTCATATTTCGAAATCTACCCTTATAATGTGAAATGTATTGTAAGCTGGATTGGTTCTAAACAAACGGGACGTCCGGACATATTGGCTATTTTGATATAGAGCGCCACGACATATTGGCCGCCATTTGGACGCCCAACATATTGGCTATTTTGATATAGAGCATCGGGCATATTGAATATTGGGGGACTAATTCGTAAGTCTTACGGTATAAGTCATTTGTAAGGAAAGTGCTATAGCCATTACATTGGATTTATGGACTTTGGACCGATTTAGCTGGGTTTTGGTTATTTGGATTTTGGACCGGCTAAACCGGAAGTGGAATTTGGAAAAGTTTGGTTTTTGTTTTGAAACTCTGGCATTTTATTGTTTTGGAAGATTGCATCACGTTTTGGTTTGGATTAATCCCTAATTGGACTTTGTTATGTGTTTTTGTTGGGTCTATTTGCTATCTTTGATTTTAATTGTTAGGGGTAGAATAGAAAATTTATTTGCGAATGAGAAGCATGTTATTTTTAGTATTATTATTTATTTTCACCACTCTTGCTTCTCCGTGTATGATCCCATGGTAAGTATAGTGAGGTTATTTGCTGGGCGAAGTGTCGCTCGTATTACTCTTTATCATTTTCTTTCAGATGAATAGGATTACGAGTTAGTCAACTTTGAGGATGATTTGGACTGAGAGGATTGAGTTTCTGGTGGCCTTTTGAGGATGATTCTGATGATGAGTTTAGAGGACTGGTGATTTTAGCTATGCACATTTTGTTTATGGAGATCCAGTTATTTATTTCAGCTTATTCCAAATATTGTATTGATTTAGTTTGACCTTGATCTTTGTCCAGTATTTATTATTTATGATGATATCGAGGTTTATTTTGACTTCCGCTGACATCGATTTGTGTCACGTTGCTCACGTGTTTTTGTATCGATTTCGACGCGTTGTATTTTCCTTAGCGAAATGTGGCGGGTGAGTCGTTCTGAGTATTAGGACTCGGGACGGGTCGCCATCTACCATCCAGAGAGATGAACAGCAATGAAATCTGCAGAGGGGAACCTTGGCCCCACTGGAAGCATTGCATAATACTCTTATCCGAGAGCAGATTGTCTTGATTTACCATGCGTTCAGGATGGATATGGAGGTTTATCATCCAGTGTGTCCTGATGGAGGGAACAATCCGCGCAACCCTCTAAACGATTACGAGATTGTTTTCGAGGAGTATTTCAGATTAGGACTTAGACTGTCACTTCCTAGGCCTTGCAATTGATTCAAGAGGAATATGAGATTCATCTTTCAAACTTCTTCCCAATTCCGTCAGGTTGCTTCGAGCATATTTAGTGCAACTCCATGTCTTGAAGAACAGTTTCAAAATAGACGAGTTTGAAATTTATTTTACCATCAAACACATCGAGAGTATGCTGTACTTCAGCAAAAGGCTTCAAAAAGACAGTAAACATTTCCTTGGTAAGCCTCCATCAGTCTCAAAGGATTGGGTCAACCAATTTTTTTACGTGCGGAGGTCGACGTGAGGCATTATTGCAAAGGAACTTTGGGAACCCGCACCTAGGGGCAAGGAGCCTAATATAGTGACCAAATCGTTGTTGAAATCCATTCCTCACTTGACCCACTCTAGGATAATGTTAGATACTTCTTCATAACCTTGGAGATTATGAAGGAATCGGACCTCAAAAATCTTGTTGAGAGAGAAAATTATGTTGAATTGTCACATGATACTTTAAAGATTGTGGAGGGTGTGTGACTGTTTGTAGCGACTCGTCTCGAGTCCTAGTACTCGAAACGACTTACCCGCCGTATTTCGCTAAGGAAAGTATAAGGCATCAAAATCGAAACAAATACACGTCAGCGGAAGTCAAAATTTAAAACCTCGAAATAATCATAAACTTTAATATCAATGTCTAAGGAAATCTAAATCCGATACAATGGTCAAACGTAGATAAATACTAAATATCCAAAATTACATAAACCTCGAGTAGCGAAAATAACTGTCTCTATTAAATCCTTAATGAGTCTCATCGGAATATCCTCAATCTCGAAACCTCCATTCTTGATCATCCTCGGGTGTATTAACTCAATTACCTGTCTATTTGCAAAAAATATTAAAGCGTAGTTTGAGCAACAAGTCGCTCAGCAAGTAATCCCACTATACTTACCATAGAATCATGCTTCTCTTCGCAAGTAAATTTACAATTCTTCCCCTAACATCCAAAAGCAAATAGAGCAAATAGACCCAACAAAATACGTAACAAAGTCCAATAAAGGTGTTAGTCCAAATCCAAAATCGATGATGCAATTTTCCAAATATGTAATGCCAAAAGGTCCAAAGTCACATGCCCTAAATGTCAAGGTCCAAAAGTCCAAAGTTTTCCAAATCCGATTTAGCCGGTCCAATGTCTAAAATCCAAATCCGAGTACTACTCGGTCCAAATTCAAATATCAAAGTATCCAAAATCCAAAACCCGTCTAAAATGGTCCAAAATAATGCAATGGTTATAGCACTTTCCTTACAAGTGACTTATACCATAGACTTACGAATTGATTCCCCCAAAATCCAATTATACTATAGACTCCCTGTCCCAGACTAGGTTGTTACGTCTATAGCACCAAATATATATGCCTTTGCATCCTGTCTCAGACTAGATAGTTACGCTCAAGCCCAAAATATGCATACAGAAGCCCTGTCCCTGACGATGTAGTTATATATGCAGCAATCCAAATAGGAATACAGAAACCCTGTCCCTGACGAGGTAGCTACATCTGCTGCGCTCGATAACCAAAATAGAAATCAATCCGGCTTACCGATATATTTCAAGTGTAGGGGTGAATTTCAAAAAATATGCAATGCGATTTTCAAAATCATTTTTTAAGTACCAAAGTTAGTCCAAGTTACCAAAATTAGGCCAAGATGTCAAATTTTGCTAAAATTACCAAATACCAAATAATTCCAAATAAATAATCCAAATAGGGGAAAAATATCCAAAATACCAAAATCATCACCATCTCAGACATGTATTTATACGCGTATATATGCTCACGTCCATACATGTACATATACACGTACATACGTACACGCGACTCCCTCGGTCCACTTTTTCCCCCAACCCGCTACCCAAATTACCTCATATCACCCCAACACCATCAACCATTATTCCATTCGGCTATTATACGTTTCTCACACACGATTGTAATTCAAGTGTATATAGTATAATGTATTCCTCAGAGAATTTCATAAGGTCATAATATCCTTTGTCACTTTCGGCCACCAGTATAGATTTTCTACAATTTCTCAAATGATATTCCTTCGGCCAGCATGAATATAAATATATATTATAAATTATGAACATCATTTTACTCTCCTACATTGCAAAGAGTTCGTATTCACGTATATATATAGCGAAACATGCTGGCAAAAGTTATATGCTGTGATATACTTCGAATTAAAATTGTTCAAACATTGGCCTAAAAAAATCAGCCACCTTGAATTATATTTAAGTATTTTCGGTTCACTTTTAACAAAATTACAAATTCAAACTTTCATAACTACACATATACACACACATATATACAATCCATCATCAATACATATATAAATACACACACACACATATATATATCTATATATATATTCGGCCACACATACACATATATACATTCATTTATGCATACACAAATACTTGTGTATGATCCAAGTTTATAACAGACATAACATTCAGAATTTTCACAAAACATAGCAAGTATAGAGAGATTATTTACCTATCTCAATATACTATACCGTACGATTGAATCTAGGATGGTTGGTTGCACGAAATTCTCTCTTCCTTCCGTTGATGCTCTCGGCTGGATGAAGAATGGTGGACTGCCTTTGAATATTTTTTTGTTCCTTTTGGGTTGCTGCTATGTGGGGGCAAATTGAGGTAAGTTTATTATTATTTTTTCATGGCTCTTACTTGCAGGCTCACGGTAGGCCAAATTGCAACAATCAAATATGAATATTTGATATTGTTGCTGATGACCGAAATCTTTGGGTGGGGGGGGGGGGGGGGGGGGGGATGAATCCGTTTCTTCCAGCAGGGGCGGCAGCTGAGGTGCAAGCGGTAGGGTTTGGGTAATCTAGGTTAATTAAATAGGAGGATAGTTAGTTTAGGTTTTGGTATATTTCTTAGTTGTTTAGGATTTCTTCCATGTAATTCTATCATTAGTTTACTTAATTGTATTTGGTTTAGGACTTATTCTAATTTCAAAATTCTAAATAGACTAGGATTTATCTCTTTGTTATATTTAATTTTCCTTTTTTTTTCACCCGAAATCACGGATGTAACATAACTCCCTCCTTACAATAAGTTTTGTCCTTGAAACTTGCATTCTACGTGATCAATAACTTAGTGTAGTTATACTTGATCCATTTACCTAGTATATGTCACAGTTATCATTGGATCAACCTCACTTTTGGGTTGTCAAGCCCTCAACTCCACCTATACCAGTTATTCTATATCATTCAGCTGATATAATTATAATCTATAATCCCGAATTCTTAAAACTAATCATATATGGTCAATTACCTAGATAATTGATCAAACTATTTATCCATCCAGTACTGCATATGCTAATCATTACACTTTATGGCATAGAACTAAGCCTTCAAAATTAATTCTTATACATTTACAAGCTACCTATATGATCAAGTGCTTACTTCTTTGGAGATGCCATCACAACCTAGTATACGAAATATGTGTATGGACATGTTTTTCTTTAGGTTGCAAATAGAAAGAAAAGAAGTTCATGCAGTTCTAATTGGTTGAAAGTATATCTTTTCTTTTTTAACAATACGAGAATCCAAGTAGTATATATTTGTTTTTATAAAAGCAGAGTTTCAAGTGACCTCGCTTAAAGATAATGGTATAACTTTTTTTCCAAAGCGGTGTCCTTTTCTTTCCAAAAGAAATATATATTTCTAAAGCAACATTTTGTTTCACAAAAATTAAGTGATTTCACTGAAAGTGGATCAATAACTTTAAAACATTTGATGGAAGAAATGCTTGCAATATCGACAGTCAACAATTAGCATTGGTTTCGACAAAATAGAGGTAGCTTAAAAGAAAAATTGAGATATTATATAAGGAATATATAAACATATCACTCTTTGAAAATATCAACATTTAAAAATATATTTATTTTTCAGAGTTGTCAAGGGTAATTGAAGTTCCAATATGTTGATATACAAATACAGAAAGAAAATATAGTCTTGTAAAGTTAGTAGACTATAAATTAGAAGAAAATATTTGAAGTACATTTAAAATACATGGTATGTATCTTGGCGTACATGCTTATTTGAAAACATATAACTACTTGAAAACTATAGTCCCATACTTCGTATAATTTTTCTAAGTCACCCCTTACGGTCAATTGAGAATCCACCTATGTACCGTTTCTTATAAGTCTAGTGTTTGTCTACTCCTGATAAATCTTTAACTTAGATTGCCCAATCCTAGCATAGTACACTGAAAATTGATCGGCTTAAGGTATTCTAATTCACCATTCTTCTGCGCGTCACACTGATCCACCGTTCTCCTTTACTTGGTTATGTCAACCCATAATTTTAACCAGTTAAATTTCACCTGAAAGGGAACCAATACTTGTTCATGGTTACTCTATTTCAATTCGTGCCTACTAGATTCAAGACAAGTACGTTTCTAGAAATCAGCACTTAGCTAAAGATTTTGCGTCAATTTATCATTCCAAGGCACATACTATAGTCGATTCTCGTATGTCGCTATCAATCAATATCTCTAATAAGACAAAAATCTTCGGGCTATTTTGATAACCCTAAGATTCAACATCTTAATCATAACTATGAACTCCTTCATACGATATCTTTCACTAAATTCTACTGATCATAATGCTTATAAATCGTTACTTAGTTTTTATCATTCTACTATAAATCATTCCTTAGTAGCTATGATCTCAACTTAGACCTAGTAGTGTTCCATACTACTGTCAAAGTAGATGCATGAACCCGCTTCATTTATCCTAATGGTACCAGGTCTCATGCTGCTGTTAAGAGGAAGATCCCTAGTAGCTACCGGGCCTGTATGAATTTATGCATCATCCCTTGTGGTAAGGCATCCTGGTTAACATTTCAATTTATGTAATTTAATTATATAATATTCACTTAGGGTTACTAAAATCATGGCTAAGGGAAGGTGCAAATGTTATGATCAAAACTGAGATAATATAATTGGCCGAAATCGCAGAGATATAATATCGTCCTATGTTATGTAACCCTAACCGATCGTCACTTAAGTCTAAGTCATTTCTTCATTTTAAGATCATGTTTAGAACATGATCATTGCTTATAACTAAAATTAGTACTTGTGTTCAAATCATCGTCTAATGTTCAGATCAACTCTTAATTAAAATCGTCACTTATGTCTAAGATTGTGACTTAAGGGTAGTTAAAATCTTCATTTATGTCTAAGATCATGACTTAGGGGCAAAATCATAACTTAATTTCTAAGATCATGGCCTAAATCTACGTTTCTGCCGTGGATCTAGAACCTGGCTCTGATACCACCTGTGGCAACCCGTCCCAAGTCCTAGTACTCGAAACGACTCACCCGCCGTATTTCGCTAAGGAAAATACAAGGCGTCAAAATCGAAACAAATATACGTCAGCGGAAGTCAAAATTTAAAACCTCGAAATAATCTTAAACATTAATATCAATGTCTAGGAAAATCTAAATCCGTTACGATAGTCAAACGTAGATAAATGCTAAATCTCTAAAATTATAGAAACCTCGAGTAGCGAAAATAATTGTCTCTACTAAATCCTCAATGAGTCTCATCGGAATATCCTCAATCCCGAAACCTCCATTCTTGATCATCCTCGGGTGTATTAACTCAATTACATGTCTATCTGTAAAAAATGTTAAAGCTTAGTTTGAGCGACAAGTTGCTCAGCAAGTAATCCCACTATACTTACCATGGGATCATACATGGAGAAGCAAGTGTGATAAAGATATATAGCACATAAAATAATATCATGCTTCTCTTTGCAAGTAAATTTACAATTCTGCCCCTAACATCCAAAAGCAAATAGAGCAAATAGACCCAACAAAATACGTAAAAAAGTCCAATAAAGGGGTTAGTACAAATCCAAAATCGATGATGCAATTATCCAAATATGCAATGCCAAAAGGTCCAAAGTCACATGCCCTAAATATCAAGGTCCAAAAGTCCAAAATTTTCCAAATCCGATTTAGGCGGTCCAATATCCAAAATCCAAACCCGATTACAACTCGGTCAAAATCCAAATATCAAAGTGTCCAAAATCCAAAACCTGGCTAAAACGGTGCAAAATAATGCAATAGCTATAGCACTTTCCTTACAAGTGACTTATACCGTAAGACTTATGAATTGATTCCCCAAAAATCCAATTATACTATAGACTCCTTGTCCCAGACTAGGTCGTTACGTCTATAGCACCAAATATATATGCCTTTGCACCCTGTCCCAGACTAGGTAGTTACGCTCTGGCCCAAAATATGCATACAGAAGCCCTGTCCCTGACGAGGTAGTTATATCTGCAGCAATCCAAATAGGCATACAGAAACCCTGTCCCTGACGAGATAGTTATATCTGCAGCGCTCGATAACCAAAATAGGAATCAATCCGGCTTACCGATGTATTTCAAATGTAGGGGTGAATTTCCAAAAATATGCAATGCGATTTTCAAAATCATTTTCTAAGTACCAAAGTTAGTCCAATTTGTAGAGAAAAAGCGGTTTGAGTGATTATAAAATGCATGATTTAAATAACATGTATTAAAGAAATGCATGACATATTTTATGACATGACACGTTTTGCATAAAACTTACCTTATATAGTTCATATATATTGTTGTCGTACTAACGAGCCATGAAGCTTTAACGCCTACATCAAATGGCAAGCATTTGTTGTGTTTAAACTATTTTCAGGTGCCATCATTAATGAACTAAACTAGTTCATTAAGTGAAGTACTTAGTTAAATAAACTAAGTAGTTCATTAAAGGAAGCTATATTTGGAAAAGACACAAAGGCAACAAGTTGAAGTATGGAAAGTCCTCTTCATCCTCTCCACACGTTTTTAACATATATTTTTATATATATTCAGATTTTTTTATAAAAAGGCACATATACATATATTCCAACGTACTACCGACACGTTATATATTTTACGTACGTACGTTAACGTCACACCACTATATTTAACTCATATTTATGAGTATATTCAGGTCTTATATCATATGATATAAGTCACGGTGATGACAAATTAATTACGACACGTTAAAAGGTTCTAAACCAAAAATTGTCGTATCGGGTAAATACCGAAACTTCGCCAACGTGTCACGTACTTGCCGTATATAGATGTCCAGCCCCTACACTTCAAAAATGGCCACAAATTTCGTGGCTTACATGGTATGTACATCCATAAAATCATTCCATGTTGGCACACACAAATCACCCTCAATTAAGGCCAAATTGTGAAGATTCCAAAATTCAATTTCGTCACATGTTGGACGCCACTTTAGATCATCCTAAGTGCTGAATATTAAAGTTTAATTTATGTATATTACGTGTAACATAATATATATAACATGTGCAAAAAGTTGGAATTTAATCGGAGAAAAATCGGGTAATCGACAAACGTCGAAAATTTGGTTTTCTATGAACACGACACATGGAACATTTTTGGCATGGCATATAACATGTATCTAGACACTTTTTACATGCTTCATACATTCTAAAGTGTTATAGAAAATTCAATTAAGGGCTGATTGGAATATACCATATGTGTATAATTATATGTGCACTATTTTACAAAGTTTGCAAAAATAAAATTCAGCACATGTATATTCATCATACACACCTAGCTCAGCCATGTTGGAGCATATGTGGAGCTTTGTTGGCATCTTGATTGGCCAAGAATGAAGCATGCAATGTTGGTGACATAAAGAAAGGAACTACAAAAGGTAACATTTCAAATTTTGTCACATTTGTGACACATGCTGAAAATTCAGCATGTGTTGTCTTAGGCTGGCCGATTTTTACACTTAATGAGCCATATTTTACTATCTTAAATTATGTGGATTAATTAAAAGATGTTATGGAAATGTTTTTAATATATTATGGAATTAATATGGTGATATCTTTGAATATCACACATGCTGAAAATTTCAGCATGTGTGGGAATGCATGTGGCCGAATTCTTGGCCCTATTGGTGACTAATTTTTATTTCAAATTGAGTGGAAATGTTATGTACTAAATGATGATTGATTTCTTCTTTATTTTCAAGGAATAAATCAAATACAAACTTGGAAATAATTTGAATAAAATGTAAATGTTACACATGCTGAAATTTCAGCATGTAAAGAGACACGATGGCCGATTTTTGCATGGAAATTATGATTAGTTGTCTTGCTAATTATGTGGGATGATTATGTGAATTATGGCAACCCTTTTATGGCTAATTGGCACATGTTTTTTGAGTTTTATTTTCAGATTTATCTAGTCATCAAATGATGACAACTTCCATCCAATCAATGAGTGCCAAGTAAGCAAGTGCTTAATGATCATCCAATGAGGAATTGCCAAGTAAGCAAGAAAATGTCACAATGATGCAATATACTCTTCCAAGGACTTAGAAGATAATTTTCAAGAGGAAGATGAAGGCTAAGGGGGGCGGCCATCATTGATAAAAGGAAAGAAGAAAGCAAACAAAATACAAGAACAAGTCTTGCAAATTCAAAGTGCCAAAAACGTTTTTCATCTCTTCTTCTACACTTCTTTCTTTCTTCTCTCTAAAAGCCTATTGTAATCATATTCATACATTTTAATAGGCTTCATATAGACCACCACATACTCTTTTTATTGTTATAAAATATTGATCACGGTGTGATCAATCTTGCACTTGCAAGGTGGTGGTGTTCGTGATCGTTGTATTCACATACAAGGTTTGTAAAGGGTTGGAGTTGGTGTGTAACTCCATCAACCCTGTGGTAAGGTGTTATTTATGTTTTGTGATTAGTGCTAACTGAGGAAGGTGTCCTCGAAGACTGGAGTAGGTTGTTTTAACCGAACCAGTATAAAATTCATGGTGTTATTTACTTTCAGCACTTACTTTCCGTTTCAGCACTGTGCATTGTTTTTCATCACGTCATTAAAAATAGTAAAAGAATTTCAAAAATCATAAAACTTTCCAGAATCATAGCATAGCCACGCGTCTTAAGGTTATTTTGGCGCAGTTTCAACCCTTTTGGACAAGTATAATTCATCCAAACGTCCAATGTTCTGAGACTAGTGCAGTCTGATTTTCACGCTTGCAAAGGTTGAGACTTTGAACGCATTTGACTAACTTCCCAAAAGAATTTTTCAAAACTGTTTCAGATAAATTAAACACAACTAATAAGGGATTAATCATTAAATTTTCAGAGCATTTGGAGTTACGGATAAATAGGACTTAATTTTTCAAATCAGACTACCGTTTCTGACAGATTTGCGCAATCTGACCACCAATGATTTTTAAAGGGGTTAGAGGTTGAATTTTAATCTGAAATTTTTAGGAGATACTTAGAACATCTGAGACTAAGACCTCTCCAAATTTCAGAATTTTTGAAGACCTGAAACCTAGTTTTCGAAACGTTTCAAAACAAGTCCTGAAAACAGAAACTGTTTTCAGAAGTTGGGCTTTTGGTTTAAAACAATTTTAAAAACCACATTTTCCGCACCCACTATTCAACCTTCCCCTTCTAGTGGTGCCTTGCAGATCCTATACAAGTTATCAAAATTAGGCCAAGATGTCAAATTTTGCCAAAATTACCAAATACCAAATAATTCCAAACAAATAATCTAAATAGGGCAAAAATATCCAAAATACCAAAATCATCACCATCTCAGCCATGTATTTATATACGTATGCTCACATCTATACATGCACATATACACGTATATACGTACACGCGACTTCCTCGGTCCACTTTTTCCCCCAATCCACTACCCAACTTACCTCAAATCACCCCAACACCCTCAACCATTATTCCATTAGGCTATTATACGTTTCTCACACCTGATTATAATTCAAGTGTATGTAGTATATTGTATTCCTCAGAGAATTTCATAAGGTCATAATATCTTTTGTCACTTTCGGCCACCAGCATAGTTTTTCTACAATTTCTCAAATGATATTCCTTCGGCCAGCATGAATATAAATATATATTATAAATTATGAACATCATTTTGCTCTCCTACATTGCAAAGATTTCGTATTCACGTATATATATAGCGAAACACGCTGGCAAAAGTTATATGCTGTGAGATACTTCTAATTAAAATTGTTCAAACATTGGCCTAAAAAATCAGCCACCTTGAATTATATTTAAGTATTTTCGGTTCACTTTTAACAAAATTACAAATTCCAACTTTCATAACTACACATATATACAATCGATCATCAATACATATATAAATACATACATACATATATATATATATATACATACATATATATATATATATACATACATATATATATACACATACATATATATATATATAACTCAGATCAGTCGCATACTCCAAATGCTACCTCAGCTGATCATACTCTCTTAACATTAATATCTGAGAAACAAGACTTGGCCAAGATTGGTGCATCCTTAGGTCACATTCCAGAAGAAGGTGATGATATTCTAGAATCCACAAACTCAGATTCAGAAGTATACATACATCACACTGATCAGCTCACCGAAAACACTAGGCAACCTCTTACAACACAAGCAGATATACCCTCGCAAGAAGACCCGCACAGGCAGAGGATACACAGCAACCTTGCAGTTGACGTTCATGATGCTTTGGCTGTCAAGAATAGTTCCTTTAATCAGACCACGGATCATTTGCTACATGAATTGGCGGACCCCATACCCATTTTCCGACGGCGCCGCACGAAACAAGAGATGTTAGGCACATACAACCAACCTACAGAGCGACAAACCAGATCTTCAAACTTACCCTCCTCTTCATCTCAATGAATTGTCTCATATGGAATGTCAGAGGAATTGCGAATTCGTTAGTTCGCATTCGCAAGCTTTTCAAAACACATAAGCTGGAGTTGTTAGTGATAATTGAGCCCAAGAAAGACTCTGCGCATTTGGCTCAAGTTCAACGAAAACTGAAATTTTCCCATGCTGAAGTAATTTGTAGGGAAAAATTTTGGATATTCTGGAAATGGGATTCACTCAGACATTTATGTACGGTATATGATGAACAATGCTCGCATTTTAAATTTCAGGTTGTGGGCACGGAGGTTGTTCTGTGGTTCACGCCAGTCTATGGAATGCATACTGTAACTGATCGACGTAGGCTATGGCATTCATTACAACATCACCATGATAATAACAATGAGCCATGGTTAATTGGTGGAGATTTCAACACCTTCCTATCAGTAGCGGAGCATGATGGACTCTCTACCCCATCTATGTTTTCACTGGATGACTTCAATGACTGTGTGACGTCTTGTCAGTTAATTGATTTGCCATATACAGGCTCTGCTTGGACCCGATTACTGAGGATGACGCAATTCTGCAATATATTCCCCAACTTGTAACGGAGTCGGATAATCAACAGTTGACAGCCTTGCCAACCCAGGTAGAGGTAAAGGAGGCAGTTTGGTCGCTAGATCCCAAAAGTGCGCCTGGTCCAGATGGCTAAAATGGTTATTTTTTTCGTGTATGCTGGGATATAGTTTGACTAGATGTTCACAAAGCCATGCAGGAATTCTTTCTTGGTCTACCAATGCCAAAAGCAATGGGAAGCACATTAATTGTATTACTGCCAAAGACGCTCACACCACGCACGTTCTCTAATTACAGACCCATTAGTCTGGCAAACTTTATATCTAAATTGGCAACACGTATTATAGCAACTCGCATCCAACCTTACAGACGAACAAGCTGGTTTTGTCAAGGGAAGAGATATATCTGACCAAATTGTTATGGCTCGCGAAATGGTTCATTTGCAGCACACTAAAGTAAGAGGATCAAATGCAATAATCAAGCTGGACATGATGAAGGCATTTGATAGAGTCAATTGGACATTTCTTGAAAAACTGTTAGCAAAATTTGGTTTCTCCGGTGGGTTTATCAAACTTATATTCAATCATCTCAAAGGGACATATATCCCAATCTTGATCAATGGCATCCCTGCTGGTTTTTTAAGCCATCAAGAGGGGTTAAGCAAGGCGACCCTTTGTCACCGATATTATTCATTCTAGCTTCAGAGGCATTTTCAAGGGGCCTTAATAGCTTAGTCACAGGGGGTTTCATAGCGCCTTTTACTGCAGGTAGACCCAAAACGATCTCCCACTTGGCATTTGCGGACGATCTCTTAATATTCATCAATGGTGGATTACACAACTTGGTTAGATTCAGAAAATTCTTGGAGCAGTATCAAGCAGCGTCGGGTCAAGCGGTTAATTTCCAAAAGAGTCACTTTGTTCCAGCAGCTTACTTATCGAATGCTCAGATTAGCAGAATGGAGCAAACACTACATATGACAACAGTCTCTTTGCCAATCAAATATTTAGGTGTTCAGTTGCACAGAGGCAAAGAACGAGTCTCGCATTTTGCAAGCCTACTCTCGTCAATTCAAGCTAAATTATCTATGTGGCAAAATAAATTCCTCAATCATGCTGGGCGCTTGATTTTGATCAAACATGTCTTGGCTTCCATTCCATTACATGTACTATCTGCTTGTAAGTTGCCTCAAAGTCTACTTCGCATAATTACACGATGGATGGTCAAGTTCTTCTGGGCAAGCACATCCGCTCAAACTCGGCATTCTTGGGTCTCAAGTGAGCTGCTATTTGGACCAACAATTGAGGGCGGTCTTGGAATCAGGAAATTGGAAGATCTTCAGTCCGCTTACTCTTGCAGGTTATGGTGGAAATATCAACAAAACAACGCTTTGTGGAGCAAGTTCTTTCATTCTCGTTACGCCAGCCGAAACTCCTATGACATTCGGATCACAGACTCCCCAGTTTGGAAACGAATATGCAGAATACATCCAATTTGTGATCATAGTCTGGCCACAGAACACTACACTATACGAGCAGCGTATGATCATGTACGTCATGTACGGAATACTCGTCTCTCACACAAATATATATGGAACAAGCATGTACCTCCAAATATTCGGCCATTCCTATGGCGTTTATATCAAAATGCAATACCTCTGCATGAGAATCTTCAAAAGTTTGTTTGCATTCATCCAACTCAATGCCCATTTTGCCTAGAAGCACAAATCACATCGGACCATGTGTTCTTGGATTGTTCAGAAGTTCGCGATATCTGGAATATATATGCCGCTTATTTAGATGGTCCATACACTACAGCAAGAACAATACAGCAACAACTCCTTCAATGGTGGATATCAACCAAAGGTAATACACTTAAAGGCATAATGCGAATAGTTGTGCCTTCTTACATTGTTTGGGAATTGTGGAAGTATTATACCTCGATCATGTATGGGGAGGGACATTGGAGAAAATCTGCTGTGATGGAATCCATACGCCGGGGAATATATGATTGGGCGTACGTCCAAAAAGGCAAAAAATTCGCACACTCAGACCGGGGGCTGATAGAACTAGGATTAAGTCCAACTTTCAGCATTCCTACATTCAGGATTGTCAAATGGAATCAACCTCCACCGGGTAGATTGAAGCTAAACATGGATGCAGCACATGGTAGGAACTCAGCAGCAGCAGGTGCAATCTTACGTGACAGCAATGGCACATTCTTAGGGGCAATAGCGTATCATCTACCGCTATCTTCACCAGCAATTGCAGAGTTTCAAGCAGCATATTTCAGTTACCTATACTTTGCAGCGCATTGGGGACCAATGGATATTGAGGTGGATGCGCAAGGAGTCCTTTCAATGGTTCATAACTCAAGTCATCAGCACGTTTTCTTATTCAAATCTCTATTGCTTTCAATGACATCGGGGATAACATATGTACCTAGGGAGGCAAATCAACCAGCTCATTTCCTAGCGCAACATGGTCAACTTCATCAGCATCTTACAATATTCACAACAGTATCTGCACTACCGCCGCTAGTACGGGCAAGTTATCAAACTGAAAACACCCCACATATTCGACATGGATACAGCTCTTGATCGATGTTGTTGCCCATATCATAAGATATGGGCAACGTGGGTACGCATTATATTCCCTCTGACACTTCGACATTGCGTTATACTTCTTGCACATCTCACATGTCATATAATCTCATTACCCATATCAGCCGATATGGGTAACCAGGGTAACTTCTCCACCGCTGATTTTTGTTTCAACTCGCATGGTATAGCTGCTGATTCTTATAGCTTTTGTAATTCTACTAATTCGAAATTATGTTTGTGCATGGAATCTGGGGTGCAATGGCAACATCGGAGGTACATACTTTGGCGGATCAAGCAACGGCTGCATCATGTTGCACTCTCTCAAATTACGGACACGCTACAGCTATCTTTTTTATATTCATGTAATTACACCAATCATATAAATATGTACGCTTTTTCCTTCGCCAAGGTTTTATCCACAAGGGTGGTTTTACTTGACAAGGTTTTAATGCGGCATATCATATATGATTGGAGGTTTCAAATTATATGTTCGCTATACTATTATTTTGCATTCATTGACAATCATTGTAATATGGTTTTCCTCCACCATAAGTGAGGCATACTAAAATTTCCCTTTTCTTGCAAAAAAAAAATATATATATATATTCGGCCACACATATACACATATATACATTCATTTATGCATACACAAATACTTGTGTATGATCCAAGTTTATAACAGACATAATATATAGAATTTTCGTAAAACATAGCAAATATAGAGAGATTACTTACCTATCTCAATATACTACACCGTACGATTGAATCTAGGATGGTTGGTTGCATGAAATCCTCTCTTCCTTCCATTGATGCTCTCGGCTGGATGAAGAATGGTGGACTTCCTTTAAATATTTTTTTTGTTCCTTTTCGTTGCTGCTATGTGGGGGGAAATTGAGGTAAGTTTATTATTTTTTTCATGGCCCTTACTTGGAGGCTCACGGTAGGCCAAATTGCAACAATCAAATATCAATATTTGATATCAATATTTGATATTGTTGCTCATGAACGAAATCTTCCGGGGGGATGAATTCGTTTCTTCCAGCAGGGGCGGCGACTAAGGTGCAAGGGGTAGGGTTTGGGTAGTCTAGGTTAATTAAATAGGAGGATAGTTAGTTTAAGTTTTGGTATATTTCTTAGTTGTTTAGGATTTCTTCCATGTAATTCTATCACTAGTTTACCTAATGGTATTTTCTTTAGGACTTATCCTAATTTCAAAATTCTAAATAGACTAGGATTTATCTCTTTGTTTTATTTAATTTTCCTTTTCTTTCACCCAAAGTCACAGACGTAACACTGTTGTCCTAGTCCTTGCTTGAATTTTGATTTCTTATCAGCTTCTTTTGACGCTTTATACCTGTCTTCTTCTGATACACATCTTTTGTGTTGGTTTCACAAGAGCCTGTTTGGATGAGGTCAAAGGAGCTAAATTGAATAAAGAGGATGTGCAGGGGGATGGAGAGAGAGGAAGCACATTTGTGGTGCTTTGCATTTTCTTATTGTCGGCCTATTTGGCTTTTAAATATTGTACACTTTGTTTATTATGTTTTGGAGTCATTTTAGAATGTTTTTGAAGTGTTAAACTGTGTGTTTTACGTTGGTAAATTAGGGTTAAGTGGACTTGCCAAATTTTGGACAAATCCTATTTTCAGGGTTTTATAATGATCCCTAGAAGGCTATTTGCCGATATCTCTCTCATTTGAGGTCGTATTGAGGTGATTTCAAAAGATATGGATAGCTTAAATCCTTATCTATACCTTCTACACGACTTCATTGGCAAATTCATCTTCTAGAAGGAGCATAATCCGCTTTCAAAATCAGATAGTGTCTAATAATCCTAGTTTGAGTAGGAGTCCTATGTACAATTTGACCAGCTGAGAGTTATTCGACCATATCTCGAGCTATACGCTTTGGATCAACATGATTCAAATCAGGTTGGAAAGCTAACATCCATGGCTACAAATTTCAAGGGAGCACGTCATTATAATAAGCTTCTAGAATGGTCAAAAACGTGTCACAAAGTTGATGTAACATATAGAGTCATATTTTAGGTAGGATTCTTGTAGTTTCCTAGCTAGTTTGGGTATTTTTAGGTTTTGTCTTCTATATAAGAATTGAAATAGATTTGTTTTTGACAGAAAGAGTTGAATAATATATTTGACATTTTCGGCCTAAGGCTATTTTGCTAGTTTTTCTTGTGTTTTTGATCTTTGATCAAAGTTAGATTTTATATCAACTTTTTGAGTAAATATTACGGGCAAATCAAATCTTTCAAACTTGAAGACACTCATTTTATAATGTTTTTGAAGTGTTAGACGTTGCTAAAGTAGGGATAAGTGGACTTTTTAAATTTTGGACAAATCCTATTTTTAGGGCTTCATCAGGATGACCCCTGGAAGGTTATTTGCTAATATCTTTCTCATCTGAGGTTGTATTGAGGTGATTTCAAAAGATAGGGATAGCTTACATCCTTATTTACTATTCCCTTGAAGACATCATTGGCGAATTCGACTTCTAGAAGAAGCATAATCTGCATTCAAAATCAGACAGTGTCCCAGAATCCTAGTTTGAGTAGAAGTCCTATGTATAGTTTAACTAGTTGAGAGTTATTTGACTCTATCTCAAGCTACAAGCCTCGGATTAATATGTTTCAAATTGTTTTGGAAAGCTAACATCTACGGCTACAAATGCCAAGAAGAGCACGTTATCAGAATAAACTTCTAGAAGGGTCAAAAAAACTTTACAAATTCAATGTAAATTACAGAATCATAGTTTAAGTAGAATTCTTGTAGTTTCCTAGCTTGTTTAGGTTTTTCTAGGTTTTACCTTCTATATAAGCATTGTAACAGACGTGTTTTGATAGAAAAAGTTGAATAATATATTTGATATTTATGGCATAAGGCTGTTTTGTAAGGTTTTCCTTGTGTTTTGGATCTTTGATCAATGTTAGATTCTATATTAACGTTGTGGGCGAATCAAATCTTTCAAACTTGAAAACACGTCCCAAGAGTGAGTATTTGTTCTTAGATCACGAACAAGCTGATCATCATATACTTTCTGTGACAAGGGCTCTAAAATTTCATGCCCATTTGCCTATTTCCAATTGAGGATTTGTTGCGCAACATGCATCATATCTGATAAATCATCTTCCTACCCTTATTTTGCATGTGATACATTACCTATAAGCATAAATTTGCTCCTAGGGCCAATCTTTGCAGTTTTATGAGAATACCTGACACGACAAAGGTTATATCTTACAAAATTTGGCAACTAAAGATGTATTCATTTCTAGAGATGTATAGTTTCATAAATTAACCTTTCCTTACTCTACTGCTCTTCAACTATATTCTGTAGCTGATCCTTCTGTGTCTGATTTCGCATCTCTTCTTCTCACATCTTCAACTAGTGCTACTTTACCTGACACAACAAATTTATTCAGTATTCAATCCTCTTCTTCTCCTCCAACTTGCAAATTGCCTCAAATGCACATGCAATCTCATTCCCTTGATAGTGTAGATCCTTTAGCTTATTCACCCTCTCATTTATCTTCACCGTCTGGTTCTTCTTCATCCTCATCATAGTCTGATTCGCTTGTTGTTACGAGGCCTGTGAGAGATAGAACTCTGCCTAGCTACTTAAGAGATTATTATTGTCATCAGCTGAGTACTTCTCAACAATCTTCTTCATCACTTCAAATTCCTTTGGTTCCTTCCTCTCACACAACATCAACTTTCCCTTATCTCATCCAGTCTTGTTTGTCCTTCGATTCTTTAGATCCTAAGTATAAGACATATACTCTAAATATCATCTTGAAGCAGGAGCCTAAAACTTACCAGGAAGCAGCCAAGTCAACAACATGGCAACATGCTATGCAGCTTGAGTTGGGAGCTTTAGAAGCCAATAAAACTTGGTCACTAATGCCATTGCCTCATGAAAAATGTCCAATAAAGTTTAGATAGGCCTACAAAATCAAATGTAAGGCTGATGGGACCATTGAAAGGTATAAGACAAGGTTGGTGGCCAAGGGTTATGCAAAATAGTTGGGTGTGGATTATGGTGACACATTCTCCTTGTGGCTAAAATGACAATGTCAAGTTAGTGCTTGCTTTGGCAGCTATAAAAAAGTTGTTTGTTCATCAGCTGGATGTAAACAATGTCTTCCTACATGGTGACTTACACCAGATATTTACATATAATTACTAAAAGGGGCAAGATTGGTGCTTTTCAAAGAATCCAGATGTGTCCCAACCATTCTTAGAGTCCCAAGCCTGAGTGTGAACTTCATAAATCTCTTTATGGTATCAAGCAAGCCAGCAAAAAATGGAATGTGAAGCTCACTCAATTTCTTTTCTCTCAGCGATACCAACAGTCTAGGAACGATTACACTATGTTCACTTCACTAAACAAACATATGCTTCATTTCTTGTTTCGTTGGTTTATGTTGATGATATTATAGTGACAAACAATTCAATGCAAGAGATTCATACTCTTATAAGGACAAGCAATCCAATATAAGAGATTTATACTCTTAAGACTGTTCTTCATCAGGCATTCCGAATAAAGGACTTGGGTGGGCTGTGCTTTTTCCTTTGTCCTTGGAGTTGTTTGGTCTTAGGGGTAATCCTAATTTCTCAACGAAAATACACCTTGGAACTATTGGAACAAGCTGGATTCCTAATTTTTAAGTTAAAACTCCTATGGAAGCGAACCTGAAGCTAAGGTATAATGATTCGGAACCAGTATAAGACATGTCAAGCTATAGAAGGCTAATTGGCAAGCTTCTGTACTTAACAATCACTAAACAAGATATTGCATATGTTGTACAACAGTTGAGTCAGTTTTTAGACACCTCTACTGAGCTGCATCTTAATTTACTTAGGTACCTAAAAGGATCACCAGAGCAAGGCTTGTTATTCCCAAGTAAAAGAGCCTTGAAGGTCAAGGCATTTGGTGATTCAAATTGGGGAGGATGCTCCGAGACCAAAAAAATCAGTTATATGATTTTGTATGTTTTTGGGCAATGCACTGATTTCCTGGAAGGCTAAGAAAGAGACTACGATGTCAAGATCATCTTCATAAGCTGAGAACAAGGCATCAGCAGCTGCCACATGTGAAGTGCAGTGGTTGTTGTATCTTCTGAAGGACTTGACATTCAGAGGCGATATAGTTGTTTTGTGATAACAAAAGTGCCATATGCATCATGGAGAATCCTACGTTTTACGTGAGGACAAAGCATATTGAGATACACTGCATACTTTGAGAGACAAGTTTCGAGAGAGAATGATTAAGCCTATGCCTATAAGAACTGATTTGCACTTGGCTTATATGTTCACAAAAGAGTTGAATTCAAAAAGATTACACAAACTAACTGAGGCATTAGGAGTGTGTAATGTATTTGGTCATTCAGGTTTGAGGGCGGAATCAGAAGCAGCTTAATACATGAGCAACAACAACAATGTGATAAAAGCAGAGTAGCTGCAGCCTTCAAAAATTATGTGCCCAGCCGGGGGTGCTGACATGAAAGAACACAATAGTAAGGCTATTGACACAAAGAACGAGAGATGTTACTAATGATGTGCCGAGCCGAGACGATGAGACGAATGACCATAGTAAGGCTATTGACACAAACAAAGTATTGGCGACAATGATGAGCCAACGTGCCGAGCAGACAGAGGTGGCAGAGTACAACAACATGCTGAACATAAACGAGGCAATAGATAGCTAAGGCACCGAGATGTCAAAACTCAACATCAACGCAAAACGCACAGCTTGCTCCCTAAGTCAAACTAGCCACGTGTGTGTTCATGATACACCATGCCATGTTCCAGTTAGGGGCACATGAAGCTCCTGGCATTGACGGGTTTAGGCCAATTTTTTTCCAATACAATTGGGATCTGGTGGGTAAATCCGTGTTGAATTTTGTAAAGGAGGCTTTCCTAACAAAGTAGTTTCCAATAAATATGAATCGTAATCTTATCATACTCATACCAAAAGTGGCAGCTGCTGAATATTTGTCTCAATTTCACCCCATTGCACTCATGAATGTGCTCATCAAAGTCCTGACCAAGGTGGTAGCGAATCGTCTTAAGATAGTGGCGGCAAAGTTGGTAAGTGAGGTACAGTGTAGTTTTATCCCTGGACGTCAAGCAAGTGACAATATTATTATTGTCCGAGAACTAATCCATTCCATGCATAGGAAAAACGGGTGCACAGGTGTCATGGCGATTAAAATCGACTTGGAAAAGGCATATGACCGCATCAGTTGGCCATATCTGACTAAAGTGTTGTATGTTGTGGGCTTTGGCGCTGACATGGTAGAAATAATAATGTTTGTTGTTTCATCAGCGAAGATGCGAGTTCTATGGAATGGAACCTGCCTTGAGGAATTTCAGCCAACACGCGGTCTCAGGCAAGGTGATCCACTTGCTCTATTTCTATTTGTTCTATGCATGGAACATTTAACACAACTAATACAAAAGTCCATTAATGCTGGGCAATGGACATGTATTCGGGTGTCAAGAAATGGTCCCCCAGTGTCCCATTTGCAGATGATCTGTTCTTGTTTGGGAAAGCAACGGAAAAACAAGCTTGTGTCATGGCAGGGTGCTTAGAGGAATTTTGCGGTGCCTCTGGACAAAAGATTAACACTGCTAAGTCCTTACTGTATGTATCTAAAAATGTGGAAATTGGGCTGGCTCGGCGTTGGAGTTCATTGTTCGCCATCCCCCTTACCTCTAATCTGGGTACCTATCTAGGGATACCCGTGTTACACAGACGGGTATGAAAGAGCACCTATAATTACCTTGTGGAAAAGGTTAATAAGCGGTTGGCATCATGGAAAAGTAGATTACTATCAAGACCCGCGAGGCTAATTCTTGTCCAGTCTGTTACATCTACGGTTCCATTCTATATATACAAACCTCATTACTTCCTATGGAGACCATAAACCAGCTGGAACAAATCAATAAGAAATCTTTTTGGGGTGATTTTAGCGATACAAGAAAGCTGCATACGGTAGCTTGGCACCAGGTATGTAAGCCGAAGGGGGCCGGTGGTATAGGGATAAAACGTTTACGAAAAATGAATCTTGCTTTGCTTGCCAAGTTAGCATGGAGATTAATTCAAGGGGAAAGCTCCTTATGGGTCAAAGTTCTGTCGGCAAAATATGGGGACTTTTGGAGCGCTAGAGCCCATCGAAAAGATTGTACTCACACATGGCGGAGTATCATTGCAGCGATTCCATTGATTGCCGCAGGTATGGACATTAAACATGCTGGAGTTTCAACGGATGTAACACAACAATTTGAACTAACTTGGAAAGGAAGCAGCAATGTTAAGTTTACTGTGGCGTCGGCATATCAAATGCAATTACCAGAGTCAGATAGGATGATTCGCCATGGAGGGATATTTGGAAGCTTAGAGGGCCGCAGCGAGATAACTTACTGTTATGGCAGGCGCATCTGGGCCGCTTGCCAACAGGCGATTCGCTGTATTCCCGTCATCTTCGGAATACACCGACGTGTGGAGTGTGCCACCAAATCAGGGATAGCTGCCTTCATGCATTGAGGGACTGTAATGTCGCGAAGAAGGTGTGGAAACACTTGATAACTGCACAACATAGGAGAACCTTCTTCAGTGAATTTACGGATGTCACCGGATGGATTGATGCCAACTTGAGAGGAGGGATGGTGGGGAGCGCTTCACAGGGTGACTGGGCCTATGTTTTCCGGGAAGCCGTTGCAACAATTTGATTCTTGAGGAACAAAAAATTACACGATGAGGAGTTTGTGCAACCGGGAAAATATACCACGTTACATCATATTTTTGAACGAGCTCGAAACTTTAGATTAGCATGGGATCGATTGGCTCATTTTGATAGCACTATGTAAATACCTTAGAAGAACTATGATGTAAATACTTTACAAAGTTTATGTTATATATTGATCCTTTTCCGCCGAAAAGAAAGTTGGACGGTTGCAGGAGGAGGGGGAGCACAAAGAGAAAATGAGGTGCAGAAGATCTAAGAAGAAAATGAGAAAAATAATAAACGCATTGGCAAGTTGAAGCAGGAAATGGAAGTGCGGTAGAAATCAGAATCGAGGAAAACAAAGCTGAAAAAAGTGGGGTGATCAGAAAGAAAAACAACTGACTAAACAGAGAGAAGGCAGTGCAAGAAGTCTAGAACATAAGAGCCCGGGCCATGTCAAAGAAGAAGAACTATATAATCAAATTAATACACTGATTGATGATTTTGAATCTGAATCTGATGAAGAACAACATATAGTAAAAAGCACGGTGCAAAGAAAAGGAAGAAAGAGAAAGGGCGGTATGAAGATTTGTTGTTGGAATGTGTTGGATAATTGGACTTTGGCCCAATAAGACAAGTTGCAAACTTGGTTAGCAACATATTTTGAGTTTAATTGTAATAAGTTTTTATTAATGACAAATAGAAACTAATGGAACCTTAATTATCTACGTAAGGAGCAGATAATTTTAGGCTTTGGAATCACTCAATTACGATACCGGGTGAATGAGAAATTAATGCTCAAAGTGTGTGTAAACACTATTTAATGGGTGATGTGCTTTTGTGGCAGGAATACCACAATGGTGAAAGGAATTAAAATTATCTCCAAATATATGTAAAGAGTGGTCACTTTAGATTTGTCCATAGGGAATGAGAAGTTTTGACAGGAGGGAAGACCTACAAGATTGCCACATACACACCTCAGCCCGCCTGCCGCTCCGCTCGTGCTCGGGCTCGGCCACTTCTTATCTTTTTGGAGAAAATTTATTTGGGCTTTTTAGCTCCAGCCCAGTCCACTGGCCTTTCCTTACATGCGGATAAGATCAAATAGTTCATCCGTTTTGATATTACAGTACCAGTTACAGTGTCGGTTTTGATCTAACGGCTGTAGTTCAAACTGACCAAACCACCCAACAATATGTGGTTTTCATCCGTTATCTCAGGATTGATCCTGTAGTGCGATTCTCATCCAACAGCTGTGGATTAACCCATCCAGAAACCGCCTAACAAACGATGTGTTGGTTTTGATCTGAAGGCTCCGATTGATCTGCGGTTTTGATTCGACGGTCAAAGATTAATTTGCTCAACTGATTCTCCAATCAACTCCTTTATATAAATTGGGCATTGGGTGCTCTTAGAACACACACAATCTTCTCTTTTGCTCTTTTCTCCTTCTTCATTCTGTATCAAGTCCGTGAAAAGTTGGGACAATCGAAGGTTCGACAAGGTTCAAGTTGCAGCAGTGCCGTTCGACTGAACAGGTACCTGTTGTATCTTGGAAGACGATTGCTAATGCCGGTTGGGCATACTATACATGAGCAATAAGTCTTAAAGACAGAATCCTCGACTCACCCCGGGTGATACACCTCAAGGAGCTGTCTCATTCCATTCTACACACACAAGAAACGTGTGCACAATTATAAATCCTACAGTTAGACGTTTCTTGTATAGGCATATGCAAGACAAGCCTACAAGTGTCATTTAGATACTTGGTGTGTTTGAGTCTTGTTTGGTTTTGCAGCATTTAGGTGTCTTATTGCTCGAGACTAGGTGTAGGACACGCATTGAGTCTTTAATTATGTTTATATTTAGTTATTTGTGTTGTTTGAGCGTTTGTAGGGCTTGCATGAGCTTGGAATGACGTTTGCTTGAGCAAGAAACAAAGCTGAAAATGAAGGTTTCGTACACGTGACACATCTCCGGTAGTTCATAGATTTTCAACAGTTTATTCAAATTCCCTGATTCTAGTTGGATATTAAAGCTAAGAGATAAGTCTACAAGTCTTATTTCTATCACTTTTCTCAAATTCGAAGCCGAAGATATCTAGAATTCGTGATAAAATTGAGTGATGTTGAAACTCGTATCCTCATAACACATGACTTTCAAATGGTTATATCTCTTTCAATACTTATCCAAATGAGGTGATCTAGGAGCCTAAATTCAAGAATTCTTCACGATCTACAACTTTTATGGAGACACCAAGAGCTAATTAGGAAGATATCATAGAGAAAATATCGTTTCAAGTTTTGGCAGTTTTGTGATTCTATGTAACTTAAGTTTTTGGAGTCCTGCTTGTATTAGGAGTCTTAAATCCGACCCTTCTTTGTTTTTAGACTAGTTTTCAGTTCTTTTATGTCTATATAAACAAAAAAACCTGGTTGATGTAAGCACCAATGATATGATTAATAAAATTGTGTGTGAATTCGACCTATTGAGGAGTTTTCTTGGTGTTTTCTTTGGTTTCACCTAAACAAATCAAAGCTAGATCCAATAAATATTTGAGCAAACCTAGTTGGCGAATCACAATCCAAGGATACAGAACGACGTGTTGGATTGAGAGATTTGAATTGCTCAATCATAGGCATGTTCTTTCAATTCTTGTCCAAGAAGGTGGTGATCACACCATTGTCCCACACAAGGATTGTTTGAAGACGTTATTGGAGTTGAAAGAAGCGATCCATCAAATCAATACGATCTAAGATCGTATCAAAGTGGTATCAGACGGAGGTTCTTCTATTCAACTCAATTATCCCTTTCAATTTTTGATTATTCTCTGTTTTATCATACCCCAAGTTCTTTTTATTCTTGAACTACGTCCTTTTTTTTGGTTGTCAATTCCTTGTCTCCATTCAGTGAGTGTCTAATCATTGTTCGAACTATATTCATATATTAACAAAAGAAAATTCCTATCTTTTGGTTAAATCACCCTACTGCTCCCTCCATGCACATGCACCACACGTTATTCTAACTTTTGCTTGGAACCTTTTTCTTCTTGCTTGATTCACGGTATATTCATATTTTTAAAAAAAGAAGAAAGACATAAACAGAGAAGGCTGCATTTTGCACAGCACTGCTGTAGTCAAAACAACACAAAAGGGGTTACGTTTACTTCTCCTGGGCAGAACGTGCAACTCCAAAAGAAAGTTTGGACCTTGCACATATTTTTGCTATTAACCCTTTAAGATCAAATCTTTACACATACTTGACAATAGGGTCATTGTATTAGGGTTTAAATTCAGCCATAACATATAAATCTAGTCCATTGCTTAAAAGTGTTACATAGTCACACGTAATTCTTGTTGCTAATGAAGCTTTTAGTTGATTTTAGACTTGTGTGACTTGATTGCAATGTTGCTTGGTTTGCGTTGCAATTTTCTTGTATCCAAGGCATCATCTTCAAGCCAAACTAAGCCACAAAAGGATTGATTTCGGAGACAAAAACTCCTTGGCTGAAATCTTACCAAAACAGCCGAGTTACCATTTGTTTTCGCCACGAAACATCAATGGCAAATATTTGCCTGGAAGTCTTAGTCGATATCGTCTTAGCAGCGACTTCTGTTGGATTTAATTGAATAAATCCATGAATATGACCATTTAATCGAATCGATGGATATATTAACAAAATGCGGAAAAATATACCTTGCTCCATTGCTGTTGTTAATATGAACACGTACACTGCAACTAATCTGGATGATGATGAATCTGGCGTGATCCAAGGATTCACGACCTCCCACCAATTGCTGATGCACTCCTTGAACAGAATCAACAATTCACTGCTTTACCCGATGGAGAGGCTAGGCAGTGTGGGTTTTATAGAACAAGGTTGGCACACCCTCCCACTTTTCTCTCTATGGACGATTTCTCTATGTGCTGTATGAGGAGGTGAAGGCCTCCTCCTTTATATAGAGGGAGAATAGGAGAATCCTGATGGGCATATTCCTTTATGGATAGAGATTCCTTTATCCCAGATACCTGGATATACTTGATACTATCATCAAGTTATTTTTATCCATTATCAAATATTATCCAACAGGAATCCTGATGGGCATATTCCTTTATGGATAGAGATTCCTTTATCCCAGATACATGAGATATACTTGATACCATTATCAAGTTATCTTTATCCATTATCAAAATTATCTAATATTTAATAATAAATGTTATTAAATATTATTTAATATTTAATTATTGTGCCAACAATTATCTACTAGCCACACGTGAGTTGTCGTCCATCGGGAACCAGATGTCATACACTTTATGGTCGTAACACTTTGAGCCCATCCATCACAGTCTCTGACCATATGACTGTCTACATATTCGGGGTTTCCATTTTAGACCACACAATACATCCACGAGTTTACCCGATGATCACTTAACATGTGGATGTTTTACGTAATAATTAATATTATTACGTGACATATGTGACATATAATATTATCATACATAACGTCCACTTTATGATTAATTTTTATAAACTTTATCAATGTGCTACGCATTACACGTATCTCGAATTAATCCCAACAATCTTCCACTTGGACTATGTATGTATTTTAAAGATTATATGTCACCCTTTTGAGCTCATATACCGTGTGTCCCTTAGTGTGTCTTTTCTTTTCCGGTCCATTAGCAAATGTTAGCAAAAGACTTAAGTCGCACGCAGCCACATTGAATTAGTGACTTCTCCCTCTTAAATCATGATACTAACATTCAACTGAATGACATGGATACTGAAATGGATATGTAGTGTGGAATTAATATGCTAGGTGATCGTACATATTAATTCCAACTTGGCCCTACTTTAGCCAGATCAATAGAATTCAGAATGTATGCTGTAACTGCTTAATGTACATTACTTCTGTAGAAAACTTTAATATAACTGGAATGCACATTATACTGTTTGTCTGATATAAACAACTTTATTGAACACAAGAAAAAACCATACAGACTCCCACTAGGATAGAACATCCTCAACTTGACTAAGACCCATACGGCTAACATGCTTGTGGAACACTACCGGTTCCACGGCCTTAGTCAAAGGGTCGGCCACCATGGAGTCTGTACTGATATGCTCAATACTGATCATACCACTCTGAATTCTTTCTTTAACAGCCAGATACTTCATCTCTATATATTTCGCTTTAGATGAACTCTTGTTGTTATTTGAATATAGCACCGCAACTTTACTATCACAGTAAATTCTCATTGGAGACGAGATAGTCTCTAATACCCGCAGCCCTGCTACAAAATTGCGAAGCCATATCGCCTGATTCGATGCATAGAATGATGCTACGAATTCCACCTCCATAGTGGAATACGCCAATAAGGTCCATTTCGCGCTTTTCTACGAGATCGCACCTCCGTCTTGAGTAAACACATAGCCCGAGGTCGATTTCATGCTATCCTGGCATCCAGCAAAATCAGAATCTGTTTATCCATTGATCTCTAACTTGTCAGATCTCCGATACCTCAGTACGTGCTGCTTCGTTCCTTGTAAATATATGAGCACCCTCTTTGCTGCAGTCTAGTGATCCTTGCCCGGATCAGAGAGGTATCTATCTAACATTCCCATAATGAATACCAAGTCTGGTCATGTACATACTTGGGCATACATTATACTCCCTACTACCGAAGCATAGGGAGTATTCCTCATTTCTGAACATTCAAACTCTGTTTGGGGACATTGCTTCAGGCTGAATTTGTCTCCTATTGCCATAGGGGTATTAAGTGGTTTACACTTATCCATGCTATACCGCTTCAACACCTTTTCGATGTATGCCTGTTGTGAGAGACCTAAGACACCTAAGGTACGATTCCTCCCTATCTTAAGTCCCAACACATACGAGGCATCACCAAGGTCTTTCATCTCGAAATGTTTTCTCACAAAGGCTTTGGTGTCTCTCAACATGTTTACATCGTTTGTTGAAAGCAGTATATCATCTACATACAAGATCATGAATATGAACTTGCTCCCACTGAACTTGTGATACACGCATTCGTCAATTTGGTTTGTCTCAAAACCAAAGGAGACAACCACTTTGGCGAATTTGAAGTACCACTATCGAGACGCTTGCTTGAGCCCATAGATGGATTTCTTTAGTCGACAAACCATGCCTTTTAGATCTTACACCTCGAATTGAGGCAGTTGAACCATGTAAATGGTTTCGTCGAGTTCTCCGTTTAAAAACGCAGTCTTGACATCCATCTGATGTAGCTCAAGATCTAAGTGTGCCACTAAAGCCATGATTATCTGGAAGGAATCCTTCATGGATACTGGAGAGAAGGTTTCCGTATAGTCTATGCCCTCCTTTTGGGTAAACCCTTTAGCAACAAGTTGGGCCTTATATCGTTCTACGTTGCCTTTTGAATCCATTTGGTTTTAAATATCCATTTACAACTAACAGGTTTCGAACCTTTAGGCAACGAGACGACCTCCTAAACTTTGTTTTCGTGCATAGAATTGATTTCTTCTTCGATGGTTTTTATCCACTTTTCTTTATTTCGACATTGTAATGCTTGTTGGACGTTTTCGGGGTCATCATCCAACATATCAACATCGAATTTTTGTTCTTGGAGATACACCACACAGTCGCTAGGTATGGGGTTTCTCCGTTCATGAGTGGATCTCCTTAGAGGCACTGGTTCTTGGGATACTGTAGGTTCCTGAACTGCATCAGCCGGCAATTCATCGAGTTTTTGAGTAACTTCCTCAGGAACATGAACTTGTTCCCGTGGAGTGTCACTACTGGGATGAGGTACCTCAGGTGCGGGTATCGCTGATGCTATCTATAGGATCTGCAAGGCACCACTAGAAAGGGGGGGGGGGTTGAATAGGTGGTGCGGAAAGTGTGGTTTTTAAAATTTGTTTAAACCTAAACAACTTAACTTCTGAAAACAGTTTCTGTTTTCAGGACCAGTTTTAAAACGTTTTTAAAACCAGGTTATAGGTCTCCAAAAATTATGAAATTTTGAGAGAACTTAGCCTCAGATGTTATGAGGGTCCCCTAAAAATTTCAAATTAAAATTCAACCTTTAACCCCTTCAAAAACCGTTGGTAATCAGATTGCTCGAATCTGCCAGAAACGGTAGTCGGTTTTGAAAACTTTATTCCTATTTGTGTGAATGTCCAAATGCTCTGAAAATTTAACCACTAACTCCTTATATACTATATTTAATTGGTTTGATACAGTTTTGCAAAATTCTTTTGGAAGTAGGTCAACTACAATCAAAGTCTCAACCTTTGCAAGTCAGAAAATCCGACCGCACTAGTCTCAGAACTTTTGATGTTTGATCGACTTATACTTATCCAAAAGGGTTGAAACTTGTGCAAAATTAACCCCAGAACGTGTAAGTATATTTCTGAAAATTTTTGTGATTTTTGAAAATCGTTTACTATTTTTCCAAATGCGAACAAGAAGCATAAACTGTGCAGTAACTGAAAAGTAAATACTGAAAGTAAATTGCACCAAGATTTTTATACTGGTTCGGTTATAAACAACCTGCTCCAGTCTTCAAGGAACACCTTCCTTGGTTCACACTAATCACACACACAACACACCTTACCACACGGTTGATAGAGTTACACCTAACTCCAACCCTTTACAAACCTTGTACGGTGAATACAATTTGCACGAACACCACCACCTCACAAGAATGAAGATTGATCACACCTTGATCAATCTTTTACAAATATATGGAATATGTGGTGGTCTATATCAAGCCTATTCAAGATTTAAAGATATGAATACAATAGGCTTACAAGAAGAAAGAAAGAAGGAGAATGTAGAAGAAGAAGAACTAGGCTTTTTGATCACTTTGATTTGCAATGCTTGTACTTGTTTTGTTTGCTCTCTTCTTTCCTTTTTATGCCATGTAGCCGTCCCCTTGGTGTAGTCCCCCTCTTGAAAAATTATCTTCTAAGTCATTGGGAGGATGTAAGACATCATTTTGACAAGGCCTTGCTTACTTGGCATCTTCTTATTGGATGATCATTTAGGCTTCGCTTACTTGGCACCTTCTTATTGGATGAATGTTGTCATCATTGATGACTTGGAAAAATCTGAGAATAACACTTAAACATGTGCCAAAATCATCACAAAATAATTTCCATAAGTCATAAGATTTATCACATAAATTGCAAGACAACAATTCCTTCCTTGCTAAGCCAAGAAATCGGCCATAATAGGTGTTACCATGCTGAATTTTCAGCATGTGACACATGGAGATAAAGTTTTGAACTATTACTATTTTTCTTTGATTTTTCCAATTAAAATGAATCACCAATTGATGGTAAATAACTTTATCACATTGGAAATGAACATGGACACTATTTAGCTCATAAATTCAGCCACCACAAGTTACACACATGCTGAAAATATTTTAGCATGTGTGATATATAAAATATCACACTTTATTAATTTAAATAATTTTCAAATTGCTTCCATATCTTCTTCCAATCAAGCACACAATAAAAGATGACAAATTATATCACATTTATGTCAAAAAATCGGCCAGCCTTGTGTAGCATGCTGAAATTTTCAGCATGTGTTATAAGAGAGACAAATTTTGAATTCTTACCATTTGTAGCTTCTCTCTTTAATTCACCAACATTGTATGATTGATCCTTGACCAATCAATATGCCAAAAAGGCTCCAAATAAGCTCCATCTCAGCTGTAGTGGCGTTAGACAATGTGTGTGCATGTGCTGAAATTTATTTTTGCTAACTTTGTAAAATAATGCACATTTAATAGTACACACATGTTACATTCCAATCAGCCCTTAATTTAATTTTCTAGAACACTTTAAGATGTATAACATATGTAAAAAGTGTCTAGATACGTGTCCCATGATGTACCAAAAACGTTCCATGTGTTGTGTGCGTAGAAAACCGAATTTTCGATATTTATCGATTACCCGATTTTTCTCTAATTTAAATTCCAAATTTTGTACATGTTATATATATATATTATGTTATACATAACATATATATAATATATACTTTAAATCTCAGCACTTGGCTGGTCTAAAGTGGTACCATTAACATGTGACAAAATTAAACTTGGAATCTTCACATTTTGGCCTTAATGTGAGGTGATTTGTGTGTGCCAACATGGAAAGTATTTTTGGCTGAATATTTCATGTAACCCACAAAATTTTTATGAAATTTTGAAGTATAGGGGCTGGCCATTTATTTATGGCAAGTGCGTGATACGTTGGCGAAGTTTCGGTGTTCGTCCGATACGACAATTTTCGGTTTAGAACCTTTTATCGTGTCGTATTTAATTTGTCATCACCATATCTTATATCATATGATATAAGACCTGAATATAATCATAAATCTGAGTTAAGTATAGTGGTATGACGTTAACGTACATACGTAAAATATATAACGTGTCGGTAGTACGTTGGAATACATGTGTATGTGCCTTTTTCAAAAAATCTAAAAATATATGTAATATATGTATATGTGGCGTGTATAATTAAGAGGGGAGGAGGAGAAAGCTTTCCTTCCTTAGCTTTGTTGCCTTTGTGCCTTTTCCAAATGTGGCTTCCTTTAATGAACTACTTAGTTTAATAAACTAAGTACTTCACTTAATGAACTAGTTTAGTTCATTAATAGTGGCACCTGAAAATAGTATAAACACAACAAATGTTTGCCATATGATGTAGGCTTTATCGCTTCATGGATCGTTAGTCCGGCAACATTATATATAAGCTAAATAAGGCAAGTAATAGCAAAGTATCATGCATACATGTACACGTTTGTATATATATCATGCATTTAAGTCACTTCTTTTGAAATCACTCAAACCCTTTTTTCTCTACAATCTCCCCCTTTTGATGATTTTCAAAATAACCTATGCACATGATTTAAATGCTATTGCTCCCCCTTGAAACATGCACAAATTTGAAATTTGAATTTCAAATTTCAAATCCGGCTCCCCCTTGATTTGTGCAATTAGTATCAATTAGTCTCTCTCTCCCCTTTAAATCATGCTTTTCTAGTTTCAAATTTCAAATCCGGCTCCCCCTTGATTTCTGCAATTAGTATCAATTAGTCTCTCTCTCCCCCTTAAATCATGCTTTTCTCTCCCCCTTTATTTTGGAAAGTAAATCAAAAGATTCCTGTCAATAAGGAAAGAAAATCAAGTCACGGCAAATCAAATCATATTAACGGAAATCATGCCTAATTTAGAACGAAAAGATACATACGTGGCTTGATTTAAGGCTTTTGTAAAGATATCCGCTACTTGTGCTTCTGTGCGTACGTGATCTATGACAATATCACCATTGTTTACGTGATCACGAAGAAAATGATAGCGTACTTCTATATGCTTAGCCTTAGAATGTAACACGGGGTTCTTAGACAAATTTATGGCACTCATACTATCACAATATATAGGAATTTTATTTACGGTAATTCCAAAGTCCGAAAGTTGTTGTTTTATCCACAACAACTGTGTGCAACAAAGGCTAAGAGCCATGTACTCAGCCTCAGTGGTGGACAAAGCAACACTTGCTTGCTTTTTGGAAAACCATGAAATGAGTGAGTTTCCTATAAATTGGCAAGTTCCACTCGTGCTTTTTCTATCTATTTTGCAGCCACCATAATCTGCATCAGTGTAAGCACGTAAGTTAAATGTAGAATCCTTATCGTACCAAATTCCTAAGGTGGGCGTGTGCTTAATATAGCGGAATATTCTTTTTACCGCATTATAGTGAGACACCTTAGGTTGACTCTGAAATCGTGCGCACATGCATACACTAAACATGATATCAGGCCTACTAGCATTTAAATATAGCAAAGAACCTATCATAGATCGATATAAGCCATTATCAACGTCTTTACCATGTTCGTCTTTGTCTAATTTAGTAGTGACACTCATAGGGGTGGGGGATGGTTTCAAATTTTCAAAGTTAAACTTTTTAATCATGTCATTAACATATTTTGCTTGACTTATGTGAATCCCTTTACTCGTTTGCTTAATCTACAAGCTAAGAAAATAATTAAGTTCACCAACCATAGACATTTCAAATTCAGATTTCATGCAATTTTCAAAATCTTCAACAAGTCTATGTGAGGTAGAGCTGAAAATAATGTCATCAACGTAGATTTGGATAATAAGTAAATCCGATTTTTCTTGTTTCAAAAATAGTGTACTATCTATAGTACCTCGTTTAAAATCATTTTCTAAAAGGAAAGTAGCAAAACGATCATACCATGCTCTCGGTGCTTGCTTTAGGCCGTATAGTGCCTTCTTTAGTTTGTACACGTGATCGGGATGTTTCAAATCTTCAAAGCCGGGTGGTTGCTTCACGTATACTTCTTCTTGTATAAATCCGTTTAGGAATGCACTTTTTACGTCCATTTGATATAATCTGAAATCTTTCATGCAAGCAATAGCAAGTAATAGTCGTATAGCTTCTAAACATGCTACGGGTGCAAATGTTTCATCGTAGTCAATTCCTTCCTCTTGATTATAGCCTTGTGCTACAAGTCTCGCTTTATTCCTAACGACCTTTCCTTCTTCATTCATTTTATTCCTAAACACCCACTTTGTGCCTATTATAGTCTTATCTTGTGGTCGTGGCACTAAATCCCATACATCGTTTCTAACAAATTGATTAAGTTCATCATGCATGGCATCAATCCAAGAAGAATCACTCAAAGCATCATGCACATTTTTGGGCTCAATCTCAGAAATCATAGCATGAAATTCATTTATCTCGTCCGAAGTAATTCTTCTACGTGGTCGCACACCGTGAATGAGGTCGCCTATGATGAGATCATGTGGGTGATCTCTATGCCATCTTGGTTGATTATTTTCTATGTTATCATGCATTTCTATGTGATCATGCATATCTAGTGTGTCATTCATATCATGCATATTAAAAGAACCATCATCTTCATTTAACAAGGGTTTCAATTCAAAGTCATCGTCATATTCCTTATCTTTATCAATCTCACCAAATTCATTGAATTTCACATGAATAGATTCCATAATTTGTCTAGTGAGAGGATCATAACATCTATATGCCTTTGAATTTATAGAATATCCAACAAAAATGCACTCAATTGATTTGGATTCAAATTCATCTAAATTATGTTTTGTATTCAAGACAAAACATTTGCATCCAAACACACGAAAATAGTCAATCTTAGGCATGCGATCATTCAAAATCTCATAAGGCGTCTTGTTTATTTTCTTTCTTATAGATAGGCGATTTACAATATAGCATGCACAATTTACGGCTTCCGCCCACAGAAATTTAGGCAATTTGTTTTCACATAACATAGTCCTAGCGATTTCTTGTAATGTACGATTATTTCTTTCTACTACTCCATTTAATTGTGGAGTTCTAGGTGGCGAAAACTCATGCTTGATTCCTTTTTCTTCGCAACAAAATCATCTCTTTGTTTTTAAACTCACCGCCTCTATCGCTTCTTATATTTTTCACATTTACACCGTATTGATTTTCAAGTTGTTTAATTAATTTTGCAATCTCAACGGCGCTATAATCCTTATGTGCAAGAAATAAAGTCCAAGTATAATGGGAAAAGTCATCAACAATCACGCATGCATAGTGGCGCCCACCAAGGCTTGTAGTGCGACTAGGACCAAACAAATCAATATGCAATAGTTCTAAGATTCTAGTCGTGCTTATTTCATTTTTAGGCTTAAGTGACTCACGTGTTTGTTTGCCTTTTATGCAAGATTCACACAACTGAAAGTTGTCTAAATCAAGCGTAGGCAATCCCCGTAGTAGGTTCTTTCGTTGAAGTTTTTCTAGTGTGGAAATGCCAATGTGTCCTAAACGTCTATGCCATAAATTCACATTGGGTTCATTTGACATAAAACACTTAACTTTAGCGTCTACTACATCATCCATAGAAAGCATAAAAATATTACCTTCTCGTTTTCCTTTTAAAACGGTTTCTCCATTTTTATTTATTATATTGCAATAAGGGTGAGTAAAACACACATTGAAACCATTGTCAACAAATTGAGAAATGCTAAGAAGATTGTAGGATAAGTTGCTTACCAAAAATACGTTGGAGATTTGGAGTGTGTTTGGATTTCCAATCGTACCTTTTCTGATGATCTTGCCTTCGTTGTTGTCTCCAAAGGACACGGATCCGCCTTTTGTGACCTTCTTTAGTTTGGTGAATAGGCTCGGGTCACCCGTCATGTGTCTCGAGCATCCACTATCAAGGAACCACTTAATAGATGTATCTTTCGATGTGTGGGCTCCCTGAAATGTGCAAAGATGATTTAGGTACCCTTTTAACTTTGGGTCCTTTCGAGTTAGTTAATCACCTCTTGGTAAAAGTACCTTTCGGTACCCATACTTGGGTGATCCTTCTCGGTCTATCAAATGGCAAGAATGTAGATGAAGGTGCGGTATAGTAGACATGTGGTGATGCACTTTGGGCCTTTGCCCAAGGCTTCCTTGATACTCATTAAATGAAGGACGTTTTTGATATGTCCTTGTGTGTGTGTGCGTAATGCGTGGATGATATGAATTTCGTGTATGCATTATTCTTTTCTTTTCATATCTATATGGTACAAAGTTATATTTCACATGATATGAAGAAGAGGTGGGGCGTGATGAGGAGAGGGGTGGCTTATGCGTCATCTTAGACGTCACTTGAGGCTTAGGGGTGTCTACTTTCTTAGACACGACAAACTTGGTTGATACTTCATTAGTATCAACGTATCCCAGTCCAGTTTTGTCGCTGTCATGCTTTTGTGATAATATAATGCGATGCAACATGTTGGACCCCGTATCAAATTGTTTCATCATTTTCTCTAAATCGGTATTCCTGGATTTCAAATTTGAAATCTCGGATTTCATTTCATTATTTTGAGTGGTCAATGATGAAATCTCTGTCTTTAATGCAGCAATGACACATGATGACTCTTTCTTTGAATCGCTTAATTGAGCGACAAGATTCTCGTTAGAAGATTCTAACAGTTTCTTGTCTTCAATTAATCGCTTCTTTTCCTTAGCGAGAGTCTTAGTGAATTTATGCAATTCTAGATACTGACTAAAAAGATCATCATAAGAAGGTTTAGAGTCAGAGTCAGAATCAGATGATACCTCATTTGATGCTTTGGATGCAAAGCATACTTGTGCAGTCTCCTCTTCGGTCTCAGTTTCAGAATCCGATGAATCACTCCATGTGGAGGCCTTTAGAGCATGTTTCCTTTGTTTGGGTTCTGAGACGAGTCTATTTTTGTTCCGCTCCTTGTCAGGATATTTAGTAGTTTGCTTTTCTTTATTGGGGCAGTCATATGATAAGTGTCCGAGTTTGCCACATTCATAACATTTAACGTCTTTATCATTTGACTTGTTCTTATTTCTCTTAGTCGTAGTACCCTTATTTTTGTTTCTAAATGACCTTCTCATAAATTTTCTCATTCCTTTAGCCAATAGAATTAGGTCATCATTATCTGATTCAGAATCACTATCATCTACGTGACCGGAGGGAGGGGAGACGTATTCATTTGATTTAAAAGCAATGGCTTTACCTTGTTTAGATGATTCCGATTTCCGCATGGTGAGTTTATTTTCATAAACTTTAAGTGATCCGATTAGTTCTTCCATCTTTATTGACTTAGTTTCCTTGCTTTCTTCTATGGCGGTCACTTTAGGATCCCATTCGGATGGAAGACTTCGTAGAACTTTCTGTACCTTTTCCTGCGTGGTAAAAGCTTTACCAAGAGACTTAAGAGAGTTGTAGATGTTAGTCAAACGAAGATCCATATCAACAATAGACTCATTAGGCAATAATTTAAATGACTCAAGTGTGGACATAAGCATGTTAATTTTTGACTCTTTCACTTGACTCGTGCCTTCGTGTTTCATTTCTAGTATCCTCCACATTTCTTGTGCACTCGAACAGTTTGACACATAACTAGACTCACTCTTACTTAATCCGTTTAGGAGCAATTGCATAGCCTTAGCATTCATACTAAGTTTCTTTTATCATCACTCGTATAATCTTGTCTAGTTTTAACGACTTCTAATGTGACTCCGTCTACGGTGGACAACTTAGATGGGACATAAGGGCCATCTTCAATAATTGACCAAAGATCTATATCTATAGCCATAAGAAAAAGCTTCATTCTAAGTTTCCACTGAATAAACGACTCACCGTCAAAAAGTGGAGGCCTTTGGCTCGACATACCTTCTTGCTCGGTTTTGAGATTTGTGGATGCCATCTCACTGAATCGTTGGATTCCTTGAAGTGAGTGTTCCTGCTCTCTGATACCACTTGTAGGATCTGCAAGGCACCACTAGAAGGGGGGTTGAATAGGTGGTACGGAAAGTGTGGTTTTTAAAATTTGTTTAAACCTAAACAACTTAACTTCTGAAAACAGTTTCTGTTTTCAGGACCAGTTTTAAACGTTTTTAAAACCAGGTTATAGGTCTCCAAAAATTATGAAATTTTTAGAGAACTTATCCTGAGATGTTATGAGGGTCCCCTAAAAATTTCAAATTAAAATTCAACCTTTAACCCCTTCAAAAACCGTTGGTAATCGGATTGCTCGAATCTGCCAGAAACGGTAGACGGTTTTGAAAAATTTATTTCTATTTGTGTGAATGTCCAAATGCTCTGAAAATTTAACCACTAACTCCTTATATACTATATTTAAGTGGGTTGATACAGTTTTGAAAAATTCTTTTGGGAAGTAGTTCAACTACAATCAAAGTCTCAACCTTTGCAAGTCTGAAAATCAGACTGCACTAGTCTCAGAACTTTTGATGTTTGATCGTCTTATACTTATCCAAAAGGGTTGAAACTTGTGCCAAATTAACCCTAGAACGTGTAAGTATATTTTTGGAAATTTCTGTGATTTTTGAAAATCGTTTACCATTTTTCCGAATGCGAACAAGAAGCGTAAACTGTGCAGTAACTGAAAAGTAAATGCTGAAAGTAAATTGCACCAAGCTTTTTATACTGGTTCGGTTATAAACAACCTACTCCAGTCTTCAAGGAACACCTTCCTTGGTTCACACTAATCACACACACAATACACCTTACCACAGGGTTGATAGAGTTACACCTAACTCCAACCCTTTACAAACCTTGTACAGTGAATACAATTTGCACGAACACCACCACCTCGCAAGAATGAAGATTGATCACACCTTGATCAATCTTTTACAAATATATGGAATATGTGGTGGTCTATATCAAGCCTATTCAAGTTTGAAAGATATGAATACAATAGGCTTACAAGAAGAAAGAAAGAAGGAGAATGTAGAAGAAGAAGAACTAGGCTTTTTGATCACTTTGATTTGCAATGCTTGTACTTGTTTTGTTTGCTCTCTTCTTTCCTTTTTATGCCATGTAGCCGTCCCCTTGGTGTAGTCCCCCTCTTGAAAAATTATCTTCTGAGTCATTGGGAGGATGTAAGACATCATTGTGACAAGGCCTTGCTTACTTGGCATCTTCTTATTGGATGATCATTTAGGCTTCGCTTACTTGACACCTTCTTATTGGATGAATGTTGTCATCATTGATGACTTGGAAAAATCTGAGAATAACACTTAAACATGTGCCAAAATCATCACAAAATAATTTCCATAAGTCATAAGATTTATCACATAAATTGCAAGACAACAATTCCTTCCTTGCTAAGCCAAGAAATCGGCCATAATAGGTGTTACCATGCTGAATTTTCAGCATGTGACACATGGAGATAAAGTTTAAACTATTACTATTTTTCTTTGATTTTTCCAATTAAAATGAATCACCAATTGATGGTAAATAACTTTATCACATTGGAAATGAACATGGACACTATTTAGCTCATAAATTCGGCCACCACAAGTTACACACATGCTGAAAATATTTCAGCATGTGTGATACATAAAATATCACACTTTATTAATTTAAATAATTTTTAAATTGCTTCAATATCTTCTTCCAATCAATCACACAATAAAAGATGACAAATTATATCACATTTATGTCAAAAAATCGGCCAGCCTTGTGTAGCATGCTGAAATTTTCAGCATGTGTTATAAGAGAGACAAATTTTGAATTCTTACCATTTGTAGCTTCTCTCTTTAATTCACCAACATTGTATGATTGATCCTTGACCAATCAATATGCCAACAAGGCTCCAAATAAGCTCCATCTCAGCTGTAGTGGCGTTAGACAATGTGTGTGCATGTGCTGAAATTTATTTTTGCTAACTTTGTAAAATAATGCACATTTAATAGTACACACATGTTATATTCCAATCAGCCCTTAATTTAATTTTCTAGAACACTTTAAGATGTATAACATATGTAAAAAGTGTCTAGATACGTGTCCCATGATGTACCAAAAACGTTCCATGTGTTGTGTGCGTAGAAAACCGAATTTTCGATATTTATCGATTACCCGATTTTTCTCTAATTTAAATTCCAACTTTTGCACATGTTATATATATTATGTTATATATAATATATATATATATATATATATACTTTAAATCTCAGCACTTGGCTGGTCTAAAGTGGTCCATTAACATGTGACAAAATTAAACTTGGAATCTTCACAATTTGGCCTTAATGTGAGGTGATTTGTGTGTGCCAACATGGAAAGTATTTTTGGCTGAATATTTCATGTAACCCACGAAATTTTTATGAAATTTTGAAGTATAGGGGCTGGCCATTTATTTATGGAAAGTGCGTGACACGTTGGCCAAGTTTCGGTGTTCGCCCGATACGACAATTTTCGGTTTAGAACCTTTTATCGTGTCGTATTTAATTTGTCATCACCATATCTTATATCATATGATATAAGACCTGAATATAATCATAAATATGAGTTAAGTACAGTGGTATGACGTTAACGTACGTACGTAAAATATATAACGTGTCGATAGTACGTTGGAATACATGTGTATGTGCCTTTTTCAAAAAATCTAAAAATATATGTAATATATGTATATGTGGCGTGTATAATTAAGAGGGGAAGACTGTAAATGAACCGAGCCATTTGGTATGTTCGGCTCGTTCGGCTCGAGCTCGGCTCGAGCTCGGCTCGGTTAAACGATTAATGAACCGAGCTTGAACCAATTTGTTTTGTTCGAGCTCGGTAAAGACACCGTTCGTTTAGGGTGTTCGGCTCATTAATGTTGTTTGTTAGTTAAACGAACAGAGCTTGAACAATTAAATATGTTCGTTTAAATAAACGAACAAGCTCGGCTCGTTTGCTAAGTTAAACGACCCGAGCTTGAACAAGGCGAAGCTCAGCTCGTTCGGCTCGTTTACAGCCCTGAGGAGAAAACTTTCCTTCCTTAGCTTTGTTGCCTTTGTGCCTTTTCCAAATGTGGCTTCCTTTAATGAACTACTTAGTTTAATAAACTAAGTACTTCACTTAATGAACTAGTTTAGTTCATTAATGGTGCCACCTGAAAATAGTATAAACACAACAAATGTTTGCCATATGATGTAGGCTTTATCGCTTCATGGCTCGTTAGTCCGGCAACATTATATATAAGCTAAATAAGGCAAGTAATAGCAAAGTATCATGCATACATGTACACGTTTGTATATATATCATGCATTTAAGTCACTTATTTTGAAATAACTTAAACCCCCTTTTCTCTACACTATCTCCCCAATGATGGTTCGATTCACATTTCTGTCGCATCTGAGTGTGCCTCATCTAACTCGATGGTCTGCTGATGCTAATCATTCCCCCCGAAACTAAAGTATCCTCAAAGAACTTTATCGAATTTTTATCGAAAAATACTGTACTTCTGGGATCGTAGAATTTATACCCTCATGACCTTTCCGAGTAACCAACGAAATAACAACTAACCGTTTTGGTGTCCATCTTTCTTTTATTTGGTCTGTAAGGCTTCGCCTTTGCTGGACATCCCCAAACCCTTATGTGGTTAAGGCTGTAGGACCTCAGGCGCTACCATCTCTCCCAAAACCAATTGATGACAGGAGATGCGCATACCCTAGCCTTATAGTGCATTCATCACACAAGCGCCCACGACATTCGACTGTGACTTGGCCCACACTGCCTACGCCACGGGACAATTGCTACACCTAACAATCTCCCCCTCAGCAATTGCTCCTGCTGGGAATCGAACCCGTGACCTCGCTCTGATACCACTTGTAGGACCTCAGGCGCTACCATCTCTCCCAAAACCAATTGATGACAGGAGATGCGCATACCCTAGCCTTATAGTGCATTCATCACACAAGCGCCCACGGCATTCGACTGTGACTTGGCCCACATGGCCTATGCCACGGGACAATTGCTACACTTAACAAAGGCTAGGCTTACGCTTAGTCCATAACTCATAAGGGGTCCTTATCATTACTTTAGCTGGTACTCGGTTGAGGATGTAAGATGCGGCTTTAAGCGCTTCTCCCCAGAGGAATAATTGTAGCATAGTTTGACTCATCATACTATGCACCATGTCCATAATTGTACGATTTTGTCTTTCAGCTACACCATTCATGCTTGGTGACCCATGCATGGTGTACTGAGGGACAATTCCATTTTTCTCTAGGTATTTAGCAAATGGTCCTGGACACTGTTCTCCTGATCCATCATATCGACCGTAGTATTCACCCCCACAGTCCGAGCTGACGGCTTTAATCTTTTTGTTGAGTTGTAACTCAACTTCGGCTTTAAAGGATTTGAACATGTCTATTGCTTGCGCTTTTTCTTTAATCAAGAATATGTAGCTATATCGCAAATAGTCATCAATAAAGGTGATAAAATAAGAGTGGCCATTTCGAGTAACCGGATGAAATGGGCCACTAATATCGGTATGAATCAACTCTAATGGACTATTTGCACAATTTGCTTCATATCTTCGGACTTTAGTTTGTTTTCCTTTAGCACAAAATACACACGACTCTAAGTCGGTTAAGTCCAAAGGATTGAGAACTTCTGTTTTGACAAGACGTTCTATTCTGTTTTTGGACACGTGTCCTAAACGTCGATGCCAAAGTGATCCTGAATTCTTATGAGTTAATTTTTCTTTAATGTTTCGCGTTACAACATGTAAGGTTTCCTGATTTGAAGCGACATTTATTGAATAAAGTTTATCAATTTCGGATATTATACCGTGACCAATCAATCTAGAAGCATGATAAAGTTGGAAATTTCCATGTCCAAAATAACCGTAATATCTACTTTTATCCAATCGATAAAACGAAATAAGATTTCGTTTAAACGATAGTACCACAAAAGTGACATGCAAATCTAGATAAAAATCGGATGTCAACAGCAATTTGAAATACCCGATGGCTTCAATCTTTATGCCGCTACCATTTCCCCAATAGACGTATCTTTCATCGTCTCTTGGTTTTCTATGGCTTAGGCAACCTTGCATAGTCACAGATAGGTGAGTCGTGGCTCCCGTATCGACCCACCAAGTGGCTATATCCGAAACAAAATTAACTTCACAACAAACTAAGAATGTACCCTTTTTCTTAAGCCAAGAAGTATAACCGGTACAGTTCTTCTCTAAATGTCCTTCCTTATTGCAAAAGAAACAAGTCATGCTTTTGGGTGCATCAGTAGTAGGCACCCCTTTTTCCTATTGACTTGTCTATTGCACATTAACCTTTTCCGCAACTGTACGTTTCTTTTCACCAGAATTGGTGGCGACAGCATTCACAATGTCATGCCCCTCATTCTTTAACCTTTCCTCCTCTTGCACGCAATGCACGATAAGTTCATTCACTGTTCATTTTTCCTTTTGGCAATTATAACTGACTAGGAAGTGTTTGAACTTTGGAGGTAAGGAGTTGAGAATCATGACAACTAGCATGTCATCAGAGACATTCGGTTTCATGTTTCTCAATTGAGAAGCTATGAGTCATCTCTAGGATGTACTCCCTCATGCTGCCGTTTCCACGGTACCGTTTCGAGCAAAGTTTCTCTAAGAGATTGCCTGCCTCAGTTTTCTCATTCTTTACATATCTTTGCTCGAGATTGGCTAAAAATTCTTTAGCTGTCGTGGACTCAAAAACGTGTCTCCTGAAGCATTTGGGGATAGTCTTTTGCATGATCATAAGACACATGCGATTTGATCGTAGCCAGCGTGCTATGTGAGGTTTTTCCTCAGTGGTACTTTCGTGTGTTAGCACAGCTGGACAATCTATCTACAACGCAATGTCTAGATCAGCAATCCCCAGAGAGATCTCGAGTCGATCTTTCCATTGCTTATAGTTTGAACTATTCAATGTAGGAATATCCTTAATGTTAGACATTATTGCTGAAAAAAAACAAAAAACGGACGTAAATACACAACACATGTAATCTTTAAACTGCATAAAGTCAGAATATCAAAATAGAACCTTAATTTCATCTACCAATTGTCTTTCAGCATTAGGGCTCTTTGAAGTCATCCCAATACCTTCCGATAATTAGGTGTAGTGGTCAATATGACGGCTCTCCAAGTACGAGTTAACCACCTTCCTTTGGGCCGATGAGTTAACCTATGCATTTAAAGCTACGCTGCTTGGCCCATTTGGGTCCACTACCATGCTCATATGTGTTTTCGACAACCACACCTTCCTTTGGGCCGGTAAATGATTGCTTCCAGCACATACGTGCCCTTCATAATTATAACAAATATAGCTGCAATGATATGATTGCCGCACTTTAAGGGGATCATATTAAAGCCCTACATTGTAAGATCTGCAAGGCACCACTAGAAGGGGAGGTTGAATAGTTGGTGCGGGAAGTGTGGTTTTTAAAATAGTTTTGACTCAAGAACTCAACTTCTGAAAACAGTTTCTGTTTTCAGAACCAGTTTTAAAACGTATTTAAAACCAGGTTGTAGGTCTTCAAAAATTCTGAAATTTTGAGAGAACTTAGCCTCAGATGTTATGAGTGTTTCCTAAAACTTTCAGACTTAAATTCGACCTCTAACCCCTTCAAACATTGTTGGTGGTCAGATTGCGCGAATCTGCCAGAAACGGTAGACTGATTTGAAAAATTAATTCCTATTTGTACGTAACTCAAAATGCTCTGAAATTTTAACCACTAATCCCTTATGAGTTATATTTAAATGGGTTAAAAAATGTTTGAAAAATTCTTTTGGGAAGTTAGTCAAACACGATCAAAGTCTCAACCTTTGCAAGCCTGAAAATCAGACTGCACTAGTCTCAAAACTTTGGACGTTTGAATGACTTATACTTGTCCAAAAGGGTTGAAACTTGTGCCAAAAGAACCTTAAAATGTGTGGCTATGTTTTCTGAAAGTTTTATAATTTTTGAAATCCGTTTACTATTTTTACGAGCGTGATCAAAAAGGATAAACAGTGCTGAAACAGAATATAAGTGCTGAAAGTAAATGACACCAAGAATTTTATAATGGTTAGGTTATAAACAACCTACTCTAGTCTTCGAGGACACCTTCCTTGATTCACACTAATCACACAACACAAAAAAACCTTACCACAGGGTTGATGGAGTTACACACCAACTCCAACCTTTTACAAACCTTGTATGTTGAATACAATGCACATGGACACCACCACCTTGCACGATTGAAGATTCATCAAACCTTGATCAATCTTTTACAAAGATAAAGAATATGTGGTGGTCTAAGAGAAACCTATTCAAGTATATGAATGTAAGTACAATAGGCTTTTAGGAAGAAGAAAGAAAGAGAGTGTAGAAAAGGAGAGCTAGGCGTTTTTATGCTTCAAGATTGCAATGCTTGTTCTTGTCTTTGTTTTGCTCTTCTTCCTTTCCTTTTAACCTTGTGTTGGCCGCCCCCCTTGATACCTTCTCCTCTTGAAAATTATCTTCTAAGTCCTTGGGAGAATATGTGGCATCATTATGACACGTTCTTGCTTACTTGGCACCTCCTCATTGGATGATCATTAAACTCTTGCTTACTTGGCACTCATTGATTGGTTGAATGTTGTCATCACTTGACTAGGAAAATCTGAGAATTACACTAAAAACATGTGCCAAAATCACCATAGAATAATTATCATAACTTCCAAGATCATCACATAAATTAAGCAAGAAAATTTTCTCCAAAAAGAGGTAAGAAATTCGGCCATAAAGGGACTTTACATGCTGAAATTTCAGCATGTGACACACGGGTATTCTTTTCAAAATGTTGCCAAGTTTGCTTTGATTTATCTCTTGAAAATGAATCACCATTTATTAGAAGATATTTTCATCAATTTTGGAATAAAACTAGACACTAACAAGGCCAAAAAAATTGGCCAAGATGCATTACACACATGCTGAAATTTTCAGCATGTGTGATATCCAAGAATATCACTTTCTTTATTCCGTAAAATATTTAAAACACTTCCAAATTGTCTTCTAATTAATCCATCTTACTCAAGACACAAAATATGGCTCATATTCATGTCAAAATCGGCCAGCTCTATAGTGCACATGCTGAATTTTCAGCATGTGTCACAATTGTGACAAAATTTGAAACATTACGTTTTGTAGTTCCTTTCTTTAATTCACCAACATTGCATGATTTATTCTTGACCAATCAAGATGCCAACAAGGCTCCACATATGCTCCAACTCAGCTGTTATAGGCGTTGGAAATGACTTTGACATGTGCTGAATTTTATTTTTGCAAACTTTGTAAAATGGTGCACATTTAATAATACACACATGGTATATTCCAATCAGCCCTTAATTGAATTTTCTAGAACACTTTGAGATGTATGAAATATGTAAAAAGTGTCTAGATACATGTTATATGATATGCCAAAAACGTTCCATGTGTTGAGCACGTAGAAAACCGAATTTTCGACATTTATTGATTACCCGATTTTGCTCTAATTAAATTCCAACTTTTTGCACATGTTATATATATATTATATTACACATAATGTACATAACTTAAACTTTAATATTCAGCACTTGTCTGGTCTTAAAGTGGCGCCTAAACCATGTGACAAAACTGAAATTGGAATCTCCACAATTTGGCCTTAATATGGGGTGATTTGTGTGTGCCAACATGGAATGATTTTGATGGCTGTAAATATCATCATACCCACAAAATTTATTGATATTTTTGAGGTGTAGGGGCTGGCCATCTATTTATGGAAAGTACGTGACATGTTGGCGAAGTTTCGGTATTCGCCCGATACGACAATTTTCGGTTTAGAAACTTTTAACGTGTCGTATTTAATTTGTCATCACCATGACTTATATCATATGATATAAGACCTGAATATACTCATAAATATGAGTTAATTATGGTGGTGTGACAGTACGTAAAATATATAACGTGTCTGTAGTACGTTGGAATAAATGTGTACGTGCCTTTTTCAAAAAATTTGAAAATATATATATATAAATGTATATAGGTGTGTATATTTGGTGAGAGAAGGAGGAGGAGACTTTCCTTTCTTCATCTTGTTGCCTTTGTGCCTTGTCCAAATGTTGCTTCCTTTAATGAACTACTTAGTTTAATTAACTAAGTACTTCACTTAATGAACTAGTTTAGTTCATTAATGGTGGCACCTGAAAATAGTTCAAACACAACAAATGTTTGCCATTCGATGCAAGCTTTAAAGCTTCATGGCTCGTTAGTACGGCAACATTATATATGAACTATATAAGGCAAGTTATATGCAATATGTCATGCACACGTTTAAATCATGTATTTTGAAATCACTCAAACCCCTTTTTCTCTACAATCTCCCCCATTTGATGATTTTTAAAATAACCTATAATCATGATTTAAATCTTATCGCTTCCCCTTCAATCATGCATAAATTCGAAATTTGAATTTCAAATTTCAAAAAGCTCCCCCTTAATTTATGCAATCAGTATCTCTCTCCCCCTTAAATCATGATTTTTCTCCCCCTTTATTTTGGAAAGTTAATCAAAAATATGCTTGTAAATATGGAAAGAGAATCAAATCAAATCAGCAGAAATCATGCCTAATTTAGAACGAAGATTTTCGTATGTGGCTTGATTTAAGGCTTTTGTAAAGATATCCGCTACTTGTGCTTCTGTGCGTACGTGATCTGTGACAATATCATCATTATTTATGTGATCACGAAGAAAGTGGTAGAGTACTTCTATATGCTTGGCCTTAGAATATAATACGGGGTTCTTAGACAGATTAATTGCACTCATACTATCACAATATATAGAAATTCTATTTACGGTAATTCCAAAATCTGAAAGTTGTTGTTTTATCCATAATAATTGTGTGCAACACAGACTAAGTGCCATGTACTCAGCCTCAGTAGTGGATAAAGCTATGCTCGCTTGCTTTTTGGAAAACCATGAAATAAGAGAATTTCCTATAAATTGGCAAGTGTCACTCGTGCTTTTTCTATCTATCTTACATCCACCGTAATCTGCATCAGTACAGGCATGTAAGTTAAATTCGCAATCTTTATCATACCAAATGCCTAAGGTGGACGTGTGCTTAATATAGCGGAATATTCTTTTTATCGCATTATAGTGAGATACCTTAGGTCGACTTTGAAAACGTGCACACATGCATACACTGAACATGATATCAGGCCTACTAGCAGTAAGATATAGCAAAGAACCAATCATAGATCTATATAAGGCATTATCAAAATCTTTACCATGTTCATCTTTATCTAATTTAATGGTGACACTCATAGGGGTGGGGGATGGTTTTAAATTTTCAAAATTGAACTTTTTAATCATGTCATTTACATATTTAGCTTGGCTTATGTGAATGTCTTTACTCGTTTGCTTAATCTGCAAGCCAAGAAAATATTTAACTTCGACAACCATAGACATTTCAAATTCGGATTTCATGTAATTTTCAAAATCTTCAACAAGTTTATGAGAAGTAGAGCCGAAGATAATGTCATCAACGTAAATTTGAATAATAAGTAAATCCGATTTATCTTGTTTCAAAAATAATGTACTATCTATAGTACCTCGTTTAAAATCATTTTCTAAAAGGAAAGTAGCAAAACGATCATACCATGCTCAGGGTGCTTGCTTTAGTACGTATAGTGCCTTCCTTAGTTTGTACACGTGATCGGGATGTTTCAAATCTTCAAAACCAGGTGGTTGTTTCACGTATACCTCTTCTTGTATAAATCCATTTAGGAATGCACTTTTTACGTCCATTTGATAAAATTTAAAATCTTTCATGCAAGCAATGGCAAGTAAAAGTCGTATAGCTTCTAAATGTACTACGGGTGCAAATGTTTCATCATAGTCAATTCCTTCTTCTTGATTATAGCCTTGTGCTACAAGTCTAGCTTTATTTCTAACGACTTTTCCTTCTTCATTCATTTTATTTCTAAACACCCACTTTGTGCCTATTATGTCTTATCTTGTGGTCGTGGCACTAAATCCCATACGTCATTTCTAACAAATTGATTAGCTCATCATGCATAGCATCAATCCAAGAAGAATCACTCAAAGCATCATGCACATTTTTGGGTTCAATTTCGGAAATCATAGCATGAAATTGATTTATTTCATCCGAAGTTATTCTTCTACGTGGCCGCACACCGTGAGTGATATCGCCTATAATGAGATCATGTGGGTGATCTCTATGCCATCTTGGTTGATTATTTTCTATGTTCTCATGCATTTCTAAGTGATCATGCATCTCTAGTGTGTCATGCATATCACGCATATCAAACGTTTCATTATCGTCATTCACACGGGTTTTAATTCAAAATCATCATCATATTCTTTATCTTTATCAATCTCACCAAATTCATTAAACTTCACATGAATAGATTCTATAATTTGTCTAGTGAGAGGATCATAACATCTATATGCTTTTGAATTTACCGAACATCCAACAAAGATGTATTCAATTTGATTTAGATTCAAATTTTTCTAAATTATCTTTTGCATTTAAAACAAAACATTTGCATCCAAACACACAAAAATAGTCAATTTTAGGCATGCGATCATTTAATATCTCATAAGGAGTCTTGTTTATTTTTTTTCTAATGGATAAGCGATTCACTATGTAGCATGCACAGTTTACGGCTTCCGCCCACAGAAATCTAGGCAATTTATTTTCGCCTAACATAGTTCTAGGGATTTCTTGTAATGTTCTATTCTTTTTTTCTACTACTCTATTTAATTGTGGAGTTCTAGGTGGCGAAAACTCATGCTTGATTCCTTTTTCTTCGCAAAATGAAATCATTTCCTTGTTCTTAAATTCACCGCCTCTATCTCTTCTTATCTTTTTCACATTGAATCCATATTAATTTTCAAGTTGTTTGATTAATTTCGCAATCTCAATGGCACTATCATCCTTATGTGCAAGAAATAAAGTCCAAGTATAACGAGAAAAATCATCAATAATTACGCAAGCATAGTGACGCCCACCAAGGCTCGTAGTGCGACTAGGACCAAACAAATCAATGTGTAGTAATTCTAAAACTCTAGTCGTGCTTATTTCATTCTTCGGTTTAAGTGACTCGCGTGTTTGTTTGCCTTTTATGCAAGATTCACACAACTGAAAGTTGTCTAAATCAAGCGTAGGCAATCCTCATATTAAGTTCTTTCGTTGGAGTTTTTCTAGTGTAGAAATGTCAATGTGTCCTAAATGTCTATGCCACAAATTTACGTTAGGTTCGTTTGACATGAAACACTTAACTTTAGCGTCTAACATATCATCCATAGAAAGCGTAAAATTGTTTCCTTCTCGTTTTTCTTTTAAAACGGTTTCTTCATTTTTATTTATTACATTGCAATAAGGGTGAGTGAAACACACATCAAAGCCATTGTCAATAAATTGCGAAATGCTAAGAAGATTATAAGATAAGTTGCTTACCAAAAAGACGTTTGAAATTTGAAGAGTGCTTGGGTTTCCAATTGTACCTTTTCCGATGATATTGCCTTCATTGTTGTCTACAAAGGTCACAGATCCGCCTTTTGTGACCTTCTTTAATTTCTTGAACAAGCTCGGGTCACCATCATGTGCCTCGAGCAACCACTGTCAAGGAACCACTTGATAGATGTATCTTTTGATGTGTGGGTTCCCTGCAATGTGCAAAGATGATTTAAGTACCCTTTTAATTTTGGGTCCTTGCAAGTTAGTTAATCACCTCTTGGTAAAAGTACCTTTTGGTACCCATACTTGGGTGATCCTTCTCGGTCTAGCAAATGGCAAGAATGTAGATGAAGGTGCAATGTAGTAGACATGTGGTGAGTGCACTTTGGGCCTTTGGCCAAGAACTCTTTTATACTCATTGTATGTAGGACGTTTTTGATATGTCCTTGTGTTTGTGTGCGTAGTGCGTGGATGAAATGAATGTCGTGTATGCATCACTCGTTCCTATTCATATCTATATGGCACAAAATTGTATTTCTCATGATATGAAGAAGAAGTGTCACGAGATGAGGGGAGAGGGGGTCTTTGCGTCATCTTAGACGCCGTTTTTGGTTTTGGGGTGTCTACTTTCTTAGACACTGCGAACTTGGTTGGTTTAATGGATACTTCATTTGTTTCAACGTATCCTAAACCCGTTTTATCACTGTCATGCTTTTGTGATAAGATAATACGATGTAGCATGTTAGATCCCGTATCAAACTGTTTCATCATTTTCTCTAAGTCTGTATTCCTTGATTTCAAACTTGAAATCTCGGATTTCATTTCATTATTTTGAGTGGTCAATGATGAAATCTCTGTCTTTAATGCATTAATGATGCATGATGACTCTTCTTTAGAATCGTTTAATTGAGCGACAAGATTTTCGTTAGAAGATTCTAACATCTTCTTGTCTTCAATTAATCGCTTCTTTTCTTTAGCGAAAGTCTTAGTGAATATATGCAATTCTAAGTACTGACTAAAAAGATCATCATAAGAAGGCTCTGAGTCAGAATCACAGTCAGATGATACCTCATTTGATGCTTTGGACACAAAGCATACTTATACAGTCTCCTCTTCAGTTTCGTCTCGGAATCCGATGTATCACTCCAAGTGGAGGCTTTGAGAGTCCGTTTCCTTTGCTTAGGTTCTGAGACGAGTCTATTCTTGTTCCGTTCCTTGTCAGGGTATTTATTTGTCTATTTGTCCTTATTAGGGCAGTCATATGATCAACGTCCAAGTTTGCCGCATTCATAACATTTAACATCCTTATCGTTTGTCTTGTTCTTATTTCTTTTAGTCGAAGTGGCCTTATTTTTGTTTCTAAACAACTTTCTCATGAATATTCATAAGCCTTTCGCCAATAAAATTAAGTCGTCGTTATCTGATTCAAAATCACTATCTTCTACGTGATCGGAAGAGGTAGAGACGTATTCATTTGATTTAAATGCAATAGCTTTACCTTGTTTAGATGATTCCGATTTCCATATGGTGAGTTTGTTCTCATAAATTTTAAGTGATCCAATTAATTCTTCCATCTTGATGGACTTAGTTTCTTTGCTTTCTTCTACGCAAGACTTTTTGTACCTTTTCCTGCATAGTAAAGGATTTGCCAAGAGACTAAAGAGAATTATAAATATTAGTCAAGCGAAGATCCATATCAACAATAGATTCATCAGGAAATAATTTAAATGACTCAAGTGTGTGTAGGATCTGCAAGGCACCACTAGAAGGGGGGGAGTTGAATAGATGGCGCGGAAAGTGTGGTATTTAATATTTCTTTAAACTTGAACAATTCAAGTTCTGAAAACAGATTCTGTTTTCAGGACCTGTTTTAAAACGTTTTTAAAACCAGGTTAGAGGTCTCCAAAAATTATGAAATTTTGAGAGAACTTATCCTCAGATGTTATGAGGGTCCCCTAAAAATTTCAAATTAAAGTTCAACCTTTAACCCCTTCAAACACCGTTGGTACTCAGATTGTGCAAATCTGCCAGAAACGGTAGATGGTTTTGAAAAATTAATTTCTATTTGTGTGAACGTCCAAATGATCTTAAAATTTGACCAATAACTCCTTATACACTATATTTAAATGGGTTGAAACAGTTTTGGAAAATTCTTTTGGGAAATAGGTCAACTACAATCAAAGTCTCAACCTTTGCAAGTCTGAAAATCAGACTGCACTAGTCTCAGATATTTTGATGTTTGATTGACTTATACTTATCCAAAAGGGTTGCAACTTATGCCAAATTAACCCTAGAACGTGTAAGTATGTTTCTGGAAATTTTCGTAATTTTTGGAAATCGTTTACTATTTTTACGGATGCGAACAAGAAGGATAAACAGTGCAGTAACTGAAAAGTAAATGCAGAAAGTAAATGGCATCAAGATTTTTATACTGGTTCGGTTATAAACAACCTACTCCAGTCTTCAAGGAACACCTTCCTTGGTTCACACTAATCACACACACACAACACATCTTACCACAGGGTTGATAGAGTTACACCTAACTCCAACCCTTTACAAACCTTGTATTGTAAGTACAATTCGCACGAACACCACCACCTTGCTAGAATGAAGATTGATCACACCTTGATCAATCTTTTACAAAGATATATGAATGGTGGTTTATCTCAAGCCTATTCAAGATTGAAAGATATGAAAAACAATAGGCTTTACAAGAAGAGAGAAAGAAAGAAGATGTAGGAGAAGAAGAACTTGGCTTTTTGATCTCTTTGAATTGCAATGCTTGTTGTTATCTTGTTTGCTCTCTTCTTTTCCTTTTTAATGATGCAGCCGTCCCCCTATGGTGTGTCTCCCCTCTTGAAAATTATCTTTTAAGTCCTTGAGAGAGTGTAAGACATCATTGTGACAAGGCCTTGCTTACTTGGCATCTTCTTATTGGATGATCATTTAGTCTTCGCTTACTTGGCACCTCCTTATTGGTTCAACGTTGTCATCATGATGACATGGAAAAAATCTGATAATTACACTCAACCATGTGCCAAAAATCATCACATAATACCTTCCATAAATCAAGAGATACATCACATAAATTGCAAGATCAAAAATCCTTCCTAACCATTTATAAAATCGGCCATATTAGCAATCTTGCCATGCTGAATTTTCAACATGTGCATCCTTCCTTTTCTTTCAAAATAATACCAAATATTCTTTGATTTTTCATCATAAAAATGAATCAACAATTTATGGTAAGTATTGCTACCAACTAAGAAATGAACTTGGACACAATTAAGCTTTCAAATTCGGCCATACAACTTGTACACATGCTGAAAAATTTTCAGCATGTGTGATATGTAAATTATCACCATTTATTTATTTAAATAATATTCAAAACCTTTCCATATCTTCTTCTAATCAATCACCTAATAAAAGATGACAAAATATGTCACATTTAAGAGCTAAAAATCGGCCAGCTTGTGTGTAGTATGCTGAAATTTTCAGCATGTGACATAAGAGAGATATACCTTGAATTCTTACCATTTGTAGCTTCTCTCTTCAATTTACCAACATTGTATGATTGATCCTTGACCAATCAGGATGCCAACAAAGCTCCACATGTGCTCCAAATCAGCTGTAGGGGCGTTAGATGATATGTATACATGTGCTGAAATTTATTTTTGCTAACTTTGTAAAATAGTGCACATTTAATAATACACACATGTAATATTCCAATCAGCCCTTAATTTAATTTTCTAGAACACTTTAAGATGTATATCATATGTAAAAAGTGTCTAGATACATGTCACATGATGTACCAAAAAAGTTCCATGTGTTGTGTGCGTAGAAAACCGAATTTTCGATATTTATTGATTACCCGATTTTTCTCTAATTTAAATTCCAAATTTTGCACATGATATATATATTATGTTATACATAATATATATAATATATACTTTAAATCTCAGCACTTGGCTGGTTTAAAATGGTACCATTTGCATGTGACAAAATTAAACTTGGAATCTTCACATTTTGGCCTTAATGTGGAGTAATTTGTGTGTGCCAACATGGAAAGTATTTTTGGCTGAAAATATCATGTATGACACGAAATTTATGATGATTTTTGAAGTATAGAGGCTGACCATTTATTTATGGCAAGTACGTGACACGTCGGCGAAGTTTCGGTATTCACCCGATACGACAAATTTTGGTTTAGAACCTTTTATCGTGTCGTATTTAATTTGTCATCACCATATCTTATATCATATGATATAAGACCTGAATATACTCATAAATATGAGTTAAGTATAGTGGTGTGACGTTAACGTACGTACGTAAAATATATACCGTGTCGGTAGTACGTTGGAATACATGTGTATGTGCCTTTTTCAAAAAATCTGAAAATATATATTTTTAAATGTATATGTGGCGTGTATAATAAAGATGGGGAGGAGGAGAAAACTTTCCTTCCTTAGCTTTGTTGCCTTTGTGCCTTTTCCAAATGTGGCTTCCTTTAATGAACTACTTAGTTTATTAAACTAAGTACTTCACTTAATGAACTAGTTTAGTTCATTAATGGTGACACCTGAAAATAGTATAAACACAACAAATGTTTGCCATATGATGTAAGCTTTAATGCTTCATGGCTCGTTAGTACGGCAACATAATATATAGGCTAAATAAGGCAAGTAATGGCAAGATATGATGCATACATGTACACGTTTATGCTTGTCTACGTTTATATATATATATATATATATATATATATATATATATATATATATATGCATTCAAGTTACTTATTTTGAAATCACTCAAACCCCATTATCTCTACAATCTCCCCCTTTTGATGATTTTCAAAATAACTTGTGTATATGATTTAAATGCTATCTCTCCCCCTTGAACCATGCACAAATTTGAAATTTGAATTTCGAATTTCAAATCCGGCTCCCCCTTGATTTGTGCAATTAAGATCAATCAGTATCAATTAAGATCAATCAGTGTCTCTCCCCCCTTAAATCATGCTTTTCTCTCCCCCTTTATTTTGGAAAGTAAATCAAAAGATTCCTGTCAAAAAGGAAAGTAAATCAAATAATGTCAAATCAAATCATATCAACGGGAATCATGCCTAATTTAGAACGAAGAGATTCATATGTGGCTTGATTTAAGGCCTTTGTAAAAATATCCGCTACTTGTGATTCTGTGCGTACGTGATCTATGACAATATTACCATTGTTAACGTGATCACGAAGAAAGTGATAGCGTACTTCTATATGCTTAGCCTTAGAATGTAACACGGGATTCTTAGACAAATTTATTGCACTCATACTATCACAATATATAGGAATTTTATTTACGGTAATTCCAAAGTCCGAAAGTTGTTGTTTTATCCACAACAACTGTGTGCAACAAAGGCTAAGAGCCATATACTCAGCCTCAGTAGTGGACAAAGCAACACTTGCTTGCTTTTTGGAAAACCATGAAATAAGGGAATTTCCTATAAATTGGCAAGTTCCGCTCGTGCTTTTTCTATCTATTTTGCAGCCACCATAATCTGCATCAGTATAAGCATGTAAGTCAAATGTAGAATCCTTATCGTACCAAATACCTAAGGTGGGCGTATGCTTAATATAACGGAATATTCTTTTTACCGCATTTAAGTGTGACACCTTAGGTTGACTTTGAAAACGAGCCCACATGCATACACTAAACATGATGTCAGGCCTACTAGCAGTTAAATATAGCAAACAACCTATCATAGATCGATATAATCCATTATCAACGTCTTTACCATGTTCGTCTTTGTCTAATTTAGTAGTGACACTCATAGGGGTGGGGGATGGTTTTAAATTTTCAAAATTAAACTTTTTGATCATGTCATTAACATATTTTGCTTGGCTTATATGAATTCCTTTACTCGTTTACTTAATCTGTAAGCCAAGAAAATAATTAAGTTCACCAACCATAGACATTTCAAACTCAGATTTCATGCAATTTTCAAAATCTGTAACAAGTCTATGTGAGGTAGAGCCGAAAATAATGTCATCTATGTAGATTTGAATAATAAGTAAATCTGATTTTTCTTGTTTCAAAAATAGTGTACTATCTATAGTACCACGTTTAAAATTATTTTCTAAAAGGAAAGTAGCAAAACGATCATACCATGCTCTTGGCGCTTGCTTTAGGCCGTATAGTGCCTTCTTTAGTTTGTACACGTGATCGGGATGTTTCAAATCTTCAAAACCGGGTGGTTGTTTCACGTATACTTCTTCTTGTATAAATCCGTTTAGAAATGCACTTTTCACGTCCATTTGATATAATTTAAAATCTTTCATGCAAGCAATAGCAAGTAATAGTCGTATAGCTTCTAATCGTGCTACGGGTGCAAATGTTTCATCGTAGTCGATTCCTTCTTCTTGATTATATCCATGTGCTACAAGTCTCGCTTTATTTCTAACAACCTTTCCTTCTTCATTCATTTTATTCCTAAATACCCACTTTGTGCCTATAATAGTCTTATCTTGTGGTCGTGGCACTAAATCCCATACATCATTTCTAACGAATTGATTAAGTTCGTCATGCATAGCATCAATCCAAGATGAATCACTCAAAGCATCATGCACATTTTTGGGCTCAATTTCAGAAATCATAGCATCAAATTCATTTATTTCATCCGAAGTGATTCTTCTACGTGGTCGCACACCGTGAGTGAGGTCGCCTATGATGAGATCATGTGGGTGATCTCTATACCATCTTGGTTGATTATTTTCTAAGTTATCATGCGTTTCTATATGATCATGCATTTCTAGTGTCTCATTCATAACATGCATATCAAAAGAATCATTATCTTCATTCAAAACGGGTTTCAATTCAAAATCATCGTCATATTCCTTATCTTTATCAATCTCACCAAATTCATTGAATTTAACATGAATAGATTCTATAATTTGTCTAGTGAGAGGATCATAACATCTATATGCCTTCGAATTTATAGAATACCCAACAAAAATGCACTCAATTGATTTGGATTCAAATTTATCTAAATTATCTTTTGTATTTAAAACAAAACATTTGCATCCAAACACACGAAAATAGTCAATCTTAGGCATGCGATCATTCAAAATCTCATAAGGCGTCTTGTTTATTTTCTTTCTTATAGATAGGCGATTTACAATATAGCATGCACAATTTACGGCTTCCGCCCACAAAAATCTAGGCAATTTGTTTTCACATAACATAGTCCTAGCGATTTCTTGCAATGTGCGGTTCTTTCTTTCTACTACTCCATTTAATTGTGGAGTTCTAGGTGGCCAAAACTCATGCTTAATTCCTTTTTCTTCGCAAAATGAAATCATCTCTTTGTTTTTAAACTCACCGCCTCTATCGCTTCTTATCCTTTTCACATTTACACCGTATTGATTTTCAAGTTGTTTAATTAATTTAGCAATCTCTACGGCGCTATCATCCTTATGTGCAAGAAATAAAGTCCAAGTATAACGAGAAAAGTCATCAACAATTACGCATGCATAGTGACGCCCACCAAGGCTTGTAGTGCAACTAGGACCAAACAAATCGATATGCAATAGTTCTAATATTCTAGTCGTGCTTATTTCATTTTTCGGCTTAAGTGACTCACGTGTTTGTTTGCCTTTTATGCATGATTCACACAACTGAAAGTTGTCTAAATCAAGCGTAGGCAATCCCGTACTAGGTTCTTTCGTTGAAGTTTTTCTAGTGTGGAAATGTCAATGTGTCCTAAACGTCTATGCCATAAATTCACATTGGGTTCATTTGACATAAAACACTTAACTTTAGCGTCTACTACATCATCCATGGATAGCGTAAAAATATTGCCTTCTCGTTTTCCTTTTAAGACGGTTTCTCCATTTTTATTTATTATGTTGCAATAAGGGTGAGTAAAACATACATTAAAACCACTGTCAACAAATTGAGAAATGCTAAGAAGATTGTACGATAAGTTGCTTACCAAGAATATGTTGGAGATTTGGAGTGTGTTCGGATTACCAATCATACCTTTTCCGATGATCTTGCCTTCATTGTTGTCTCCAAAGGTCACGGATCCGCCTTTTGTGACCTTCTTTAATTTGGAGAACAAGCTCGGGTCACCCGTCATATGCCTCGAGCAACCACTGTCAAGGAACCACTTTATTGATGTATCTTTCGATGTGTGGTCTCCCTGCAATGTGAAAAGGTGATTTAGGTACCCTTTTAATTTTGGGTCCTTTCGAGTTAGTTAATCACCTTTCGGTAAAAGTACCTTTCGGTACCCATACTTGGGTGATCCTTCTCGGTCTATCAAATGGCAAGAATGTAGATGAAGGTGCGATATAATAGACATGTGGTGCATGCACTTTGGGCCTTTGCCCAAGGACTCCCTTATACTCATTAAATGAAGGACTTTTTGATATGTCGTTGTGTGTGTGTGCGTAGTGCGTGGATGATATGAATTCCGTGTATGCATTATTCTCTTCTTTTTATATCTATAAGGTACAAAGTTATATTTTACATGATATGAAGAGATGGGGCGTGAGGGGGGGGGGCGTTTTCTGCGTCATCTTAGACGCCACTTGCGGCTTAGGGGTGTCTACCTTCTTAGACACAACAAACTTGGTTGGTTTGGTTGATACTTCGTTAGTATCAACGTATCCCAGTCCAGTTTTGTCGCTGTCATGCTTTTGTGATAATATGATACGATGCAGCATGTTGGACCCTGTATCAAACTGTTTCATCATTTTCTCTAAATCGGTATTCCTTGATTTCAAATTTGAAATCTCGGATTTCATTTCATTATTTTGAGTGGTTAATGATGAAATCTCGGTCTTTAATGCAGTGATGACGCATGAAGACTCTTTCTTTGAATCGCTTAATTGAGCGACAAGATTCTCGTTAGAAGATTCTAACAATTTCTTGTCTTCAATTAATCGTTTCTTTTCTTTAGAGAGAGTCTTAGTGAATTTATGCAATTCTAGATACTGACTAAAAAGATCATCATAAGAAGGTTCAGAGTCAGAGTCAGAATCAGATGATACCTCATTAGATGCTTTGGAAGCAAAGCATACTTGAGCGGTCTCCTCTTCGGTCACAGTTTCAGAATCCGATGAATCACTCCAGGTGGAGGCCTTTAGAGCACGTTTCCTTTGTTTGGGTTCTGAGACGGGTCTATTTTTGTTCCGCTCCTTGTCAGGGTACTTAGTAGTTTGCTTTTCTTTGTTTGGGCAGTCATATGATAAGTGTCCGAGTTTGTCGCATTCATAACATTTAATGTCTTGATCATTTGACTTGTTTTTATTTCTCTTAGTTGTAGTGCCCTTGTTTTTATTTCTAAATGACCTTCTCATAAATTTTCTTAGTCCTTTAGCCAATAAAATTAGGTCATCATTATCCGATTCGGAATCACTATCATCTACGTGATCGGAGGGAGGGGAGACGTATTCATTTGATTTAAAAGCAACAGCTTTACCTTGTTTAGATGATTCCGATTTCCGAATGGTGAGTTTATTTTCATAAACTTTAAGTGAACCGATTAGTTCTTCCATCTTTATTGATTTAGTTTCCTTTCTTTCTTCTATCGCAGTCACTTTAGGGTCCCATTCAGAAGGAAGGCTCCGTAGGACTTTCTGTACCTTTTCCTGCGTAGTAAAAGCCTTACCAAGAGACTCAAGAGAGTTGTAGATTTTAGTCAAACGAAGATCCATATCTACAATAGACTCATTAGGCAACAATTTAAAAGACTCGAGAGTGGACATGAGCATATTAATTTTTGACTCTTTTACTTGACTCGTGCCTTCGTGTTTCATTTCAAGAATCCTCCACATTTCTTGTGCACTCGAACAATTTGACACATAACTGGACTCACTCTTACTCAATCCATTTAAGAGTAACTGCATGGCCTTAGCATTCATACTAAGTTTCTTTTTATCTTCACTTGTATAATCTTGTCTAGTTTTAACGACTTCTAATGTGACTCCGTCTACAGTGGATAACTTAGATGGGACATAAGGACCATCTTCAATGATTGACCAAAGATCTATATCTATAGCCGTAAGAAAAAGTTTCATTCTAAGTTTCCACTGAATAAAAGACTCACCGTCAAAAAGTGGAGGCCTTTGGCTCGACATACCTTCTTGTTCGGTTTTGAGATTTGTGGATGCCATCTCACTGAATCGTTGGTTTCCTTGAAATGAGTATTCCTGCACTCAGATACCACTTGTAGGATCTGCAAGGCACCACTAGTAGGGGGGGTTAAATAGATGGTGCGGAAAGTGTGGTTTTTAATATTTCTTTAAACTTGAACAATTCAAGTTCTGAAAACAGATTCTGTTTTCAGGACCTGTTTTAAAACGTTTTTAAAAACAGGTTAGAGGTCTCCAAAAATTATGAAATTTTGAGAGAACTTAGCCTCAGATGTTATGAGGGTCCCCTAAAAATTTCAAATTAAAATTCAACCTTTAACCCCTTCCAAAACCGTTGGTACTCAGATTGTGCAAATCTGTCAGAAACGGTAGATGGTTTTGAAAAATTAAGTCTTATTTGTGTGAACGTCCAAATGCTCTGAAAATTTGACCAATAACTCCTTATACACTATATTTAAATGGGTTGAAACAGTTTTGAAAAATTCTTTTGGGAAATAGGTCAACTACAATCAAAGTCTCAACCTTTGCAAGTCTGAAAATCAGACTGCACTAGTCTCAGAACTTTTGATGTTTGATTGACTTATACTTATCCAAAAGGGTTGAAACTTGTGCCAAATTAACCCTAGAACGTGTAAGTATGTTTCTGAAAATTTTCGTAATTTTTGGAAATCGTTTACTATTTTTACGGATGCAAACAAGAAGGATAAACAGTGCAGTAACTGAAAAGTAAATGCAGAAAGTAAATGGCAACAAGATTTTTATACTGGTTCGGTTATAAACAACCTACTCCAGTCTTCAAGGAACACCTTCCTTGGTTCACACTAATCACACGCACACAACACACCTTACCACAGGGTTGATAGAGTTACACCTAACTCCAACCCTTTACAAACCTTGTATTGTAAGTACAATTCGCACGAACACCACCACCTTGCTAGAATGAAGATTGATCACACCTTGATCAATCTTTTACAAAGATATATGAATGGTGGTTTATCTCAAGCCTATTCAAGATTTAAAGATATGAAAAACAATAGGCTTTACAAGAAGAGAGAAAGAAAGAAGATGTAGGAGAAGAAGTTTTTGGCTTTTTGATCTCTTTGAATTGCAATGCTTGTTGTTATCTTGTTTGCTCTCTTCTTTTCCTTTTTAATGATGCAGCCGTCCCCCTATGGTGTGTCTCCCCTCTTGAAAATTATCTTTTAAGTCCTTGAGAGAGTGTAAGACATCATTGTGACAAGGCCTTGCTTACTTGGCATCTTCTTATTGGATGATCATTTAGTCTTCGCTTACTTGGCACCTCCTTATTGGTTCAACGTTGTCATCATGATGACATGGAAAAAATCTGATAATTACACTCAACCATGTGCCAAAAATCATCACATAATACCTTCTATAAATCAAGAGATACATCACATAAATTGCAAGATGAAAAATCCTTCCTAACCATGCATAAAATCGGCCATCTTAGCAATCTTGCCATGCTGAATTTTCAGCATGTGCATCCTTCCTTTTCTTTCAAAATAATACCAAATATTCTTTGATTTTTCATCATAAAAATGAATCAACAATTTATGGTAAGTATTGCTACCAACTAAGAAATGAACTTGGACACAATTAAGCTTTCAAATTCGGCCATAAAACTTGTACACATGCTAAAAAATTTTCAGCATGTGTGATATGTAAAATATCACCATTTATTTATTTAAATAATATTCAAAACCTTTCCATATCTTCTTCTAATCAATCACCTAATAAAAGATGACAAAATATGTCACATTTAAGAGCTAAAAATCGGCCAGCTTGTGTGTAGTATGCTGAAATTTTCAGCATGTGACATAAGAGAGATATACCTTGAATTCTTACCATTTGTAGCTTCTCTCTTCAATTTACCAACATTGTATGATTGATCCTTGACCAATCAAGATGCCAACAAAGCTCCACATGTGCTCCAAATCAGCTGTAGGGGCATTAGATGATATGTATACATGTGCTGAAATTTATTTTTGCTAACTTTGTAAAATAGTGCACATTTAATAATACACACATGTAATATTCCAATCAGCCCTTAATTTAATTTTCTAGAACACTTTAAGATGTATATCATATGTAAAAAGTGTCTAGATACGTGTCACATGATATACCAAAAACGTTCCATGTGTTGTGTGCGTAGAAAACCGAATTTTCGATATTTATCGATTACCCGATTTTTCTCTAATTTAAATTCCAACTTTTGCACATGATATATATATTATGTTATACATAATATATATAATATATACTTTAAATCTCAGCACTTGGCTGGTTTAAAGTGGTACCATTTGCATGTGACAAAATTAAACTTGGAATCTTCACATTTTGGCCTTAATGTGGAGTAATTTGTGTGTGCCAACATGGAAAGTATTTTTGGCTGAAAATATCATGTATGGCACGAAATTTATGATGATTTTTGAAGTATAGGGGCTGGCCATTTATTTATGGCAAGTACGTGACACGTTGGCGAAGTTTCGGTATTCGCCCGATACAACAAATTTTGGTTTTGAACCTTTTATCGTGTCGTATTTAATTTGTCATCACCATATCTTATATCATATGATATAAGACCTGAATGTACTCATAAATATGAGTTAAGTATAGTGGTGCGACGTTAACGTACGTACGTAAAATATGTACCGTGACGGTAGTACGTTGGAATACATGTGTATGTGCCTTTTTCAAAAAATCTGAAAATATATATTTTTATATGTATATGTGGCGTGTATAATAAAGATGGGGAGGAGGAGAAAACTTTCCTTCCTTAGCTTTGTTGCCTTTGTGCCTTTTCCAAATGTGGCTTCCTTTAATGAACTACTTAGTTTATTAAACTAAGTACTTCACTTAATAAACTAGTTTAGTTCATTAATGGTGACACCTGAAAATAGTATAAACACAACAAATGTTTGCCATATAATGTAAGCTTTAATGCTTCATGGCTCGTTAGTACGGCAACATAATATATAGGCTAAATAAGGCAAGTAATGGCAAGATATCATGCATACATGTACACGTTTATGCTTGTATACGTTTATATATATACATATATATATGCATTCAAGTTACTTATTTTGAAATCACTCAAACCCCCTTATCTCTACAGTGTGGACATAAGCATGTTTATCTTGGACTCTTTTACTTGACTAGTGCCTTCGTGTTTCATTTCGTGTATTCTCCACATTTCTTGAGCACTAGAACAGTTTGAGACATAACTAGACTCATTCTTACTTAATCCATTTAAAAGTAATTGCATAGCCCTAGCGTTCATGCTTTGTCTCTTTTATCTTCACTTGTGTACTCTTGCTTAGGCTAAACGACCTCTAGTGTGACTCCATCTATAGTAGATAACTTTGATGGAATGAAAGGAACATCTTCTATAATTGACCAAAGATCAATATCTATTGCCATAAGAAAAAGCTTCATTCTTGATTTCCATTGAATGAAAGACTCACCGTCAAAAAGAGGAGGCCTTTGACTAGACATACCTTCTTGCTCGGTTTTGAAGTTTGTGGTTGTCATCTCACTTGAATCATTGGATCCTTTAATGTGAGTGTTCCTGCGCTCTAATACCACTTGTAGGATCTGCAAGGCACCATTAGAAGGGGGAGGGTTGAATAGTTTGTGCGGAAAGTGTGGTTTTTAAAATAGTTTTGACTCAAGAACTCAACTTCTGAAAACAGTTTCTGTTTTCAGAACCAGTTTTAAAATATTTTTAGAACTAGGTTTTAGGTCTTCAAAAATTCTGAAATTTGAGAGAACTTAGCCTCAGATGTTATGAGTGTCTCCTAAAAATTTCAGATTTCAATTCAACCTCTAACCCCTTCAAAAATTGTTGGTGGTCAGATTGCGCGAATCTGCCAGAAACGGTAGACTGATTTGAAAAATTAATTCCTATTTGTACGTAACTCCAAATGCTCTGAAATTTTAACCACTAATCCCTTATAATTTATATTAAAATGGGTTGAAACAGTTTGAAAAACTCTTTTGGGAAGTTAGTCAAATACGATCAAAGTCTCAACCTTTGCAAGCCTGAAAATCAGACTGCACTAGTCTCAGAACTTTGGACATTTGAGTGACTTATACTTGTCCAAAAGGGTTGAAACTTGCGCCAAAAGAACCTTAAAATGTGTGGCTATGTTTCCTGAAAGTTTTGTAATTTTTGAAATCCATTTACTATTTTTACGAGCGTGATCAAAAAGGATAAACAGTGCTGAAACAGAATATAAGTGCTGAAAATAAATGACACCAAAAATTTTATACTGGTTCGGTTATAAATAATCTTATCATTTATGGAATAGAAATTAGAAACTAACATGGCCAATATTTCGGCCACCCTATAATGCACATGCTGAAATTTTCAGCATGTGTTACAAATGAGATAAAATTTGAAACATTACCTTTTGTAGCTTCTTTCTTTAAGTCACCAACATTGTATGCTTGATTCTTGACCAATCAATATGCCAACAAGGCTCCATATAGGCTCCATCAAGCTGGTATAGGCGTGTATCATATGTATATACATGTGCTGAATTTTATTTTTGTAAACTTTGTAAAATAGTGCAAATTTAATAATACACACATGGTATATTCCAATCAGCCCTTAATTTAATTTTCTAGAACACTTTAAGATGTATGACAAATATAAACAGTGTCTAGATACATGTCGTATGATGTGCCAAAAACGTTCCATGTGTTGTGTACGTAGAAAACCGAATTTTCGATGTTTATCGATTATCCGATTTTTCTCTAATTAAATTCCAACTTTTTGCACATGTTATATATATTATATTACACATAATATAAATAATATAAACTTTAATATTTAGTACTTGGCTGGTCTTAAAGTGGCGCCATATGCATGTGACAAAATTGAAATTGGAATCTCCACAATTTGGCCTTAATGTGGGGTGATTTGTGTGTGCCAACATGGAATGATTTTATGGCTGCACATAACATCATACCCACGAAATTTTTGAGTATTTTTGAAGTGTAGGGGCTGGCCATCTATTTATGGAAATTACGTGACACGTTGGCGAAGTTTCGATATTCGTCCGATACGACAATTTTCGGTTTAGAACCTTTTAACATGTCGTATTTAATTTGTCATCACCATGACTTATATCATATGATATAAGACCTGAATATACTCATAAATATGAGTTAAGTATGGTGGTGTGATGTTAACGTACGTATGTAAAATATGTAACGTGTCGGTAGTACGTTGGAATAAATGTGTATGTGCCATTTTCAAAAAATTTGAATATATATATATATATATAAATGTATATATGGCGTGTATATTCATGTGAGAGGAGGAGGAGGAGGAGACTTTCCTTTCTTCATCTTGTTGCCTTTGTGCCTTGTCCAAATGTTGATTTTTTTTAATGAACTACTTAGTTTAATTAACTAAGTACTTTACTTAATGAACTAGTTTAGTTCATTAATGGTGGCACCTGAAAATAGTTCAAACACAACAAATGTTTTCCATTTGATGTAAGCTTTTAAGCTTCATGGCTCGTTAGTACGGCAACATTATATATGAACTATATAAGACAAGTTATATGCAATATGTCATGCACACGTTTAAATCATGTATTTTGAAATCACTCAAACCTCTTTTTCTCTACATACATTTGCTAAGTCGCGTAATTTTATGGTCCTAAATGATCCGCAGTTTCCTGACTGACCCTTTTGCATGTACCGTGCATACTTAACCCCAACATCCGTTTTGTTTTACTTAAACCAATTCGAACCAGCTTGATTCCCTTTACGGCTGAAACAAGAACCACCTTGAACCAAGCTCGGTTCTCCTTACGGTTTAAGAAAACAATATCTTTATCAATCAATTTAACTGGTGATATAACCTTATGATGGGTAACATTGAGTGTGAAATGAACCGATTCAGTAATATCCACTTGCCACAAGGGTGTATTACCATTCCACATAATTTGGCCACCGGTGGAGTCACAATGGTCTCGCTTAAAAACCGGCTTTCTTAGAAAAAACTATGTGTACGGTGTTTTTATCACAACTCAATGAGTCATCTATCACGAGTATAAACCGCATTGATTGATAAGTGTTGGTTAATTCAGTCAACTTAACCCATCGAATTAACTTGGTTGAACTCGGTCAAACCGGGTCAAACAAAATTCGGATCCTTATTGGGTTGAGTTCCTTAACTTTATTTGTTTATTTATTTATTAACATGCATAAATATAAAGCATAAATAAATAAATAAATAAACAATCAAATCATGCATATAAACATAATAATGCAATAACCAGAAATTAAACTCAATACTTAATTATTATTATTTTGGATTCCTTTAAAATAATAATAATAACAAGAATTTATTATTATTATTATTACTATTTTCCTTAATAAACTTTAAATAATACCAATAATAATCAAATTATCATCATTATTATTTACTTTATTTTCCTTTAAAATAACTTTAAATTAATAATAATAATAATAATAATAATAATAATAATAATTACTTATTATTATTACTATTTTCCTTTAATAATAGCAGCATTA
>AP025059.1:28384514-28418245 GCA_036186865.1 Eustoma russellianum
AACTTTAAATTAATAATAATAATAATAATAATAATAATAATAATAATTACTTATTATTATTACTATTTTCCTTTAATAATAGCAGCATTAATAATTAAATTATCATAATTATTATTATTATTTTCTTTAAAAAAGGAAACTTTATAATAATAATAATAATATAATAATAATAATAATAACAATTTATTATTATTACTATTTTCTTTAAAAGAAACTCTAAATAATAATAAAAGAATTATTATTATTTACTTTATCCAAAATAATAATAATAAACAAAAAAACTGAAAATTGAATAGAAAGGGCGGGTCGCGGGTCGTGTCGGGCAGAAACCCACCCGCCCAATTTGTTTCCCTTTTTTAATTCCCTTTTGGGCCGAAGCCCTTTCTGAACCTGGTTGGGGCCCGTCACCCTCTACAAAGAAGAAGCTGGATCCAGCCCACAAGAAGAAGGACCCGCCAGCCATAGGCCTAGTCCGCCAGAAACCCCCAAAAAAGAAATTCCCAGGATTCTCGCAGCCAAAAGTTTCGAAACCTCCACCTCCTAGCCGCTTTTCAAAGCATTGGCCATTAGGCTAGCAGCCTTTCTTGTTTAAAACCAAGGCAGTTTTTAGATATATATATTTTAAAATTGACTGAAATTCCAGAAAATAAGAACGCTGAATTTTCGGAGTAGGGGTTGAAACTGAGACCTTCAGGCGACTAGAAGAGGCGCTGGCCACTAGGCCAGCAACAGATTTTTTGTCCAAAATTGAGAGGCCGAAATTTATTTATCAAAAACAGATGCTTTTTTCTAACCAAAATTGTTCCAGGAAAATGTTTTGACCCGAAATTTTTTCGTTTTTTCAGCATGAACAGATTAACGTAATGATTCGATTAGGCCACTCTCATACCACTTGATTTAATTTAATAAATCCCTGAATAAGACCGTTTGATCGAATCGATGGACAAAGTAACAAAATGCGGAAAATATACCTTGCTCCATTGCTGTTATTAATCTGAACACGTACACTGAAACTGTTCTGACTGATGATAAATCTGGCGCGATCCAAGGATTCACGACCTCCACCAATTACTGATACACCCCTTGAACGGAATCAACAATTCACTGCTTTACCCGATGAAGAGGTTAGGCAGTATGGGCTTTATAGAACAAGGTTGGCAGACCCTCCCACTTTTCTCTCTATGGCCGATTTCTCTATGTGCGGTATGAGGAGGTGAAGGCCTCCTCCTTTATATAGAGGGAGAATAGGGGAATCCTGATGGACATGTTCCTTTATGGATAGAGATTCTTTTATCCCAAATACTAAGGATATACTTGATACTATCATCAAGTTATCTTTATCCATTATCAAATATTATCCAACAGAAATCCTGATGGGTATGTTCCTCTATGGATAGAGATTCCTTTATCCCAGATACATGGGATATACTTGATACCATTATCAAGTTATCTTTATCCATTATCAAATATTATCTAATATTTAATAATAAATGTTATTAAATATTATTTAATATTTAATTATTGGGCCAACAATTATCTACTAGCCACACGTGGGTTGTCGCCCATCGGGGACCAGATGTCGTACACTTTATGGTCGTAACACTTTGAGCCCATCCATCGTGGTCTCTGACCATATGACTGTCTACATATTCGGGGTTTCCATTTTAGACCACACTATACATCCACGAGTATACTCGATGATCACTTAACATATGGATGTTTTACGTAATAATTAATATTATCACGTGACATATATGACATATAATATAATCATACATGACGTCCACTTTATGATTAATTCGTATAAACTTTATCAACGTGCTACGATTACATGTATCTAGAATTAATCCCAGCAACTTCATCATCTTACTTAGCATCATACAACCAATTCATGCAGTTAGCCGTGTATCATTAGCTGGTCATGGCATGCAATCTAAGCACCTTCTTGATTAGCAAGTTTTGGTTGTAAGCGTAGAGGTTATGTTGTCAGCAGCAGTGCTCTTTTACTACTTGTGGTGAGATCGTGTTTTACATCTAACAGTGATTGGAGTTAAAAAAAGAGTCAAAAACAACAATAAATCTTTTAAGGATCTGAGGCTTAAGACGTTGAGAGGAGAGTGGGAAACTTAGTTGTTTATCAACTTGCTTGACTATCAAGAGTTCCAAGGATCGCTTAAAGCTAAGTACTCAAAATACGCCCTATTTCATTGTCTTGAAACTTGGATACTTGTGTATTGCAATTGATCAACATCTTTGTAATTAACTTGCACAAGGCTAAGGTTAACTAAAGATGGCCCAGGGCAATCCTTAGTTTTCTTAGAAGGTTAAGTGTGTTAAATTGTCTTGTTCTTGGCTTGATATATTTGCTTATTAGTTGCTAAAAATTGGTTGATATGTTGGAGAAAAAGGTACATTTGATCATTGGATTGTGTTAGCCAATTGAAAAGCTTGCTTTGGTTGTATCTAGCTCAAGATTGGCCAACGAAAAATGCAAACTGTGAGTGACCATACAAGAGAGAGAAAGGAACATACACATTGATTTTGATTCCACTAACGTAACAATGTTTCTTTTGTTTTTGTGTTAGTTTTTCCTTTCTTTGTTTTCTTGATTAATTTCAGATTACTCATGTATTTCATGGATGATGACATTAGAGACCTCTATATTGCAACGACAGAAGGCTTCAATCAAGCTTATTATGGAATTGCGTATGATTTGCATGATTTTTGTGATGACTTTAATGTTGATATTAAGCATTATTCTTATGATGATGATGCTAAAATTTCAATTGATATGTACGTTGATCATGATGATAAAGTTGATGCGCCAAATGAACATGACTTACATGATAGGCTTCTTGACTTGCATGATTCTTAACTGTTTAAATCCGGTTTGTCTGAATCTGATTCCAGTAATGATGTTGTTTTGTACTCTTAAGCGTGTGAACCTGATAAGAAATTGCATATAGGTTTCCATGATCATATTGGAGTTGAACATGATGTTGTGAAGTTCTTAGAACGTAATTCTGACATTTGTAAGAAACTTCTAGCACAAAAAAACGTAATTTTGAGATCCTTGAAGAAGTAGAAGAACAAAAAGTGCACAGATTAGATCTCCTTGATAAATTACAGGGTCTTAGGAGACTTGTTGATATTTATCGTGTTCATATGCATGAGACTGACTTGCATGCTGAAAATAATGAGCTTGAATCTAAAGTTGTTTTTGATACACATGATTCACATGATTTGTGTGATTTACATGCTGATTTACAAGTTGATTTGAGAGACATTTCAAGTGAGAATAGTGATGTCCAAGGTCATAAACATAATAACGTTGAGAAGCATGAATGGGTTGTCTATAATAATCCTTTGTTTGAAGGCCTTGATAATGATATTTCATCCCATGAAAATTCTAATTTGCGTGCATATGAATCTGAAATTCCACTTGACATTACGTTGCAAACCGATGTTGAAGATGATAATCTGCATGTTAGTGCTGATTTGTGCTTTGTTGAGCATGATAGTCCACATACATCTGATTTGGAAGTTCTAATGAGTGTACAAGGTATGTTGTTTATTCTTCATGTTTTACATACTTTCTCTTTCATGCATGATAAATCTTATGTGAGGATTTGTCTACCTATCTTGTTAGTGCATCCTAAACACATTGGAAAGAGGTGCTTGTTGATAATTGTTCATGTAGATATGTGTTATGATATGTTGTTGTCTACATGCTTCTTTCTTCAGTTAATTGTTCATACTAAGCATATTAAACTCAAATTACGCATGTTAATTACACTTTATTCTCGTAGGTTTGTGTCTTGTATATATTGTGAGCTTTTGTTGAAGTATCCCTTTTATACATTTGACTGTTTAGATTCGAGGTCGAATCCTTTGAGGAGGGAAGGATTGATGCACCTCAAGGAACCGTCTCATTTCATTCTACACACACAAGAAACGTGTGCACAATTAGAAATCCTACAGTTGGACGTTTCTTGTATAGGCATGTGCAAGACAAGCCTACAAGTGTCACTTAGATACTTGGTGTGTTTGAGTCTTGTTAGGTTTTGCAGCATTTAGGTGTCTTATTGCTCGAGACTAGGTTTAGGACATGCATTGAGTCATTAATTATGTTTATATTTAGTTATTTGTGTTGTTTGAGTGTTTGTAGGGCTTGCATGGCTTGGAGTGGCATTTGCTTGAGCAAGAAACAAAGCTGAAAATGAGGGTTTCGTACACGTGACATAGCTCCGGTAGTTTGGCTATAGCTTTTCAACGGTTTATTCAAATCCCCTGATTCTAGTTGGATATTAAAGCTAAGAGCTAGGTCTACAAGTCTTACTTCTATCACTTTTCTCAAATTTGAAGCCGAAGGTATCTAGAATTCGTGATAAAGTTGAGTGATGCTTAAACTCGTATCCTGATAACGCCTAAATTTCAAACGGTTATATCGCTTTCAATACTTATCCGAATGAGGTGATCTCACAGCTTATATTCAAGGATTTTGTACGATCTACAACTTTTATGAAGACACCAAGAGCTAATTCGGATGCTATCATAGTGTAAATATCGTTTCAAATTTTGGCAGTTTTGTAATCCTATGTAACTTAAGTATTTGGAGTCCTACTTGTATTAGGAGTCTTAAATCCAGCCCTTCTTTGTTTTTAGACTAGTTTTTAGTTATTTGATGTCTATGTAAACAAAAAAACCTGGTCGATATAAGCACCAATGATATGATTAATAAAATTGTGTGTGAATTCGACCTATTGAGGCGTTTTCCTTGTATTTTCTTTGTTTACAATCCAAGGATACGGAACGACGTATTGGATTGGGAGATTTGAATTGCTCAATCATAGGCGAGTTCTTTCAATTCTTGTCCAAGAAGGTGGTGATCATACCATTGTTCCATGTAAGGGTTGTTTGAAGGCGTTATTGGAGTTGAAAGAAGCGATCCGTCAAATTAATACGATCTAAGATCGTATCACCATGTTGATCTAGTGCTTACTGTCTTTACATGTGCACACACCACTACTGCGTCTTGGTACATGATTGTTGCTCCTAACAATCTTAAGACTTATTCTGTATTCAATTCTGTACTAATTTTTTTTGTACGCAAAACAGTGTTGTTACACTGGTTTGTAGTCTTTTTCTACTCATTTTACTTTTTGAAATTGTTCTGATATATTCTTTCTTGATTTAATAGTGCCGTAGAATGAAAGCAAAAGCTCAGTTCATGACATGAACGGTGCACAATTTGGTGGTGGCAGTGAATGATATTCCCTTGGTTCCCAATGCTGCTATAAAAGCTAGACTGAATATGCCAGTTGGTCACGTGGAAAACCCGAGAGGCTCGTGGGAAGCTTCATCAAGGGGCGGCAGCAGAAGATGCTGTTTTCCTGACAACGTTGGGATTGGCCAAACTATTGAGCAAAGACCCTCCGATGGTGGTTCCTGTTGATTACCAGAATTTGAAATATAGAACAACTTGGTGGCTGAAGCTTGGTCTTACAGTAATTATGTCTATTTCAACCAAATTTTGAGTTGCTTAAATAATACTCTGTATGTCGTGTATTATACTTACAAAACTGCAAAATCGTTGTGGCTAGCTTTAGATAAGGAGTATCAATATGAAGACGCTGGCACAAAAAAAAGTTTATAGTCGATGAGTACATGGACTTCAAAATATCAGATTCCAAAACTGTAGTTTCCCAGGTTGAGGATCTACAATTGTTGGTGGCCCAAATAGAAGAGGAGGGTATGACGCTCAGTGAATCTTTCTAGGTTGCCGCCATTATTAAGATGCTACCTCCTTCGTGAAGGGATTTTAAGCTATCTCAAGCACAAACGAAAGGAAATGACAAAGGAAGATCTAATTTTCTGACTCTGCATAAGGAAGGACAATCAAAGATATGAGAAAAAGCCATATTTGAATTCTGGTCATGCCAAAGCCCATGTCGCAGATGCGAAGAAGATAAAAGACAACCCTCTCAGAGTAAGCTCAAAAAGCAAAGAGAGTACGAAAAAGTTAACTGAGAAGTGCTATAATTGTGGAATACAGGGATACCACAGTAGTGACTGTCATAAGCCTAAGAAAAAGCAAAACAATGTAAAAACGAATCTCTTTGAAGCCATGGATGATTTGAATATGTGTGTTGTGGTCTCGGAGCGCAATATTGAGAAATATGTTTCGATAATTTTCAAAGTCATGATTTTTAGTGTTGAATACTAGAAAAATGACATTAATCTCTCAGGTTACTATACTTCGATCGATCGATATACATCGAACCCTCATATCGATCAATCTATGTAAGGCAGAGAAAAATCAAGACCTTATTGTGTGACATCGTTCTCTAAACCTGATACACATCGATTGATTTATGTACACATCGACCCCTCACTTCGATCAATCGATGTAGGTAGAGACAAACTCTGAACCTCACTATGAGACATTGATCTCTCAATGAGAAGTACTTCGATTGATCGATGTCTAGGGTTTTTTTGAATTTTTTTTCTCAAATGTAATAAAATGCTTGTTTTTATTTCTACATGATTTATATATGTTTATCATGTTGTTATTATGTGTTTTTTCATGAATATAATAATGTCTTATGACTAATGTGCTAAGAAAAAGAGTTTAAGTGATTCACAAATACATGATTTAAATACTACATGTTTAAGAAATGCATAACAAAATTATTATGTGACACGTTTTGTGATATACATGCCTTATATACTTTATATATATTGTTGCCGTACTAACAAGCCATGAATCGTTAAAGCTTACATCATATGGCAAACATTTGTTGTCTTTGAACTATTTTCAGGTGCCACCATTAATGAACTAAACTAGTTCATTAAGTAAAGTACTTAAGTTAATGAACTAATACTTAAGTTAATGAACTATTAGTTCATTAAATGGAGATATATTTGGAGAAGGCATGATAGAAACAAATTGAAACATGGAAATTCTCCTCCCCATTTGGATATACACGCCTACATATATATATATATATATATATATATATATTATATTTACTTTTTTATAAAAAGGCACAATACACATATATTCCAACGTACTACCGACCCGTTGCATATATTACAAACGTACATCAACGTCACACCATTATAATTACCTCATATTTATGAGTATATTCAGGTCTTATATCATTTGATATAAGTCATGGTGATGGCAAAATTATAACGATACGTAACAAGGTTATAAACCGAACATTGTCGTATCGGGTGACTACCGAAACTTTGCCAACATGTCACGTACTTGCCATATAAAGACGGTCAGCCCCTATACTTCAGGAACGGCCAAACATTTCATGGATCACATGTTAAAATCCGCTATGAAATCATTCTATGCTGGCACACACAAATCACTCACAAATTAGGCTAAATTTGTGGAGATTCCAAATTCATCTTTTTAAGCACATGGGGGCGCCATTTTTAAACAGCCTTATGAGCTGAATATCTAATTTATTTTATGTATATTATGTGTGACATAATATATATAAAATATGCAAAAAGTTTGAATTTAATCGGAGACAAATCGCGTAATCAACGAAAGTCGAAAATTCGGTTTTCTACAAGCACAATACATGGAACGTTTTGGCATAACTTGTAACATGTATCTAGACACTTTTTACACATTCTAGACACTTCATACACGCCTACTGCAAGCTAGATGGAGCCTATGTGGAGCTTAGTTGGCATCGCAATTGGTGGAGAATATGCCACACAAGGTTAGTGACACAAAAGAAGAAGTTACACAAGGTAACAATTCAAACATTTTGAAAATGTAACACATGCTGAAAATTCAGCATGTGCTACTAAGAGGTGGGCGATTTTTGGCTACTTTTGGTGACTAATTGACATCCCAAAATTGAAGGGATTAGATGATGATTATTTGGTAACATTTGACTACTAATTGGCACATGTTTTATGAGTTTTAGTATGGATTTTACAGCACACTAAATGGTGACAAGATTGGACCAATCATCAAGTGTCAAGTAAGCAAAGCAAAGTCATCCATCCAATCAGAATATGCCAAGTGAGCAAGATGGTGTCATATCTACACAAGACAATCTACAAAGGGCATTGAAGAGAATTCTCAAGATGGTAGTAAACCCTAAGGGGGCAGCCACTATGATTTAAAAAGAAGAGAAGTAGTGCAAAGTGGAGCAAGACAACTCTCATTTTCTCTCAAGTGCAAAAGGATCTTCTACTCTCTTTTTCTACATTTCTTTCTTCTTCTTCTTCTTCTTCTCTCAAGCCTATTGTTCGTATATTCAAAATATTGTATAGGCTTTGATTAGACCACCACACACGTTTCATTTGTTGTAAAAGGTTGATCAATGTGTGATCAAACCTTCATCCATTCGGTGGTGGTGTTCGTGATTCGTGTGATTGATTGTATTGTGTGTAAAGGGATAGAGTTGGTGTGTAACTCCAGAAATTCTTGTGGTAAGGTGTTTTTGGTGTTTAGTGATAACTGAAGAAGGTGCCCTCGAAGACTAGAGTAGGTTGATTTAACCAAACCAGTATAAAATCCTTGGTATCTTTACTTTCAGCACTTTACTTTCAGTTTCCTGCATTTTGCATCAATTTCGTTGCGATGGTAAAAATAGCAAATAATTTTCAAAATTCACAAAATTTTCCAGAAACATAGCCACACACCCTAGTTTTCATTTGGAACAAGTTTCACCCATTTGGATAAGTATAAATCCATCAAATGTTAGTAGTTCTGAGACTAGTGCGATCTAATTTTCAGACTTGCAAAGCTTGAGACCATCAACGTATTTGACATACTTACCAAAGGAATTTTGAAAAATCATTTTAATCCTTTAAAGTAAATATCCTAAGGGTCATTCCATAAGATGTTTAGATCATTTGGAGTTACCAATTAATCAGAATAAATTTTTCAAGTCGGAGTACTGTTTCTGGCAGATTTGTGCAATCTGACCAAAAACGTAATTTCAAAAGGTTAGGAGTTGAATTTTGATTTGAAATTTTTATGAGATACTCAAAACATCTGAGAGTAGAATCTCACCAAATTTCGTAATTTTTGGATTTCGCTAACTAGGTCGTTTAATTATTTCAAAGCAGGATCTGAAAAAAGGAACTGTTTTTAGAAGTAGGTAATTGGTAAGAAAAAGTTTTAAAAAGCAATTTTTTTGCACCCACTATTCAACCCCCCTTCTAGTTGTGCTATAAAGGTCCTACGTAATGTGCCTTGAAAGTTTCTACAACTTACCAACAAGAGCAAAATTGGTATTTTGCGTTTTGTAGGTACTTGACATGGTGAATATGATTCAAGGACCTATTCTCATCTTATTTATTATTATAAAGGTGTTCTTATATTTATATCTGACCATCGGTGTCATTTCTGTAGCTTTCTCTCATCCGCGGCATTTTGGTCATTTTGCCCCCAAGGGTATTTTTGGCTTTTTACTCAAGAAATCTCTTAAGTATCTTATTATCTTCATTCTGGAGTTTATTTATGATATTCTTAAAGATTAATTGGTGGTTTTCTATTTTATTTCTCTATTTGGTGATATTATCGACATCGATGATATATGTGACGGTTTTCATGTCACACTTTATTTTCTTCTTGAAGACTTGGATATGTTGTTGAAGGTTCTTAATCATCATCTTACAGAGATTTTAATGGAGTTAATGATGCAAAATTCATCACAACATGCAAGGAGAAATTGTGGAAATTTTGATATTATATGTTGACATAATCTTGTCAACTCTTATGTGTTATTTTCTTTTCATTAAATCTGAAGTTGTACATGTATATAAAACTCCAAAAACATGTATATACAGGTAAAAATGATGGTGTATTAATTTTATATCATGATGACAAGTGGACCAACCAAAAACAAGCTAGTTGGCAAAAATTGCCAAATTGGATTTTCTAATTTGAACCCAACGGCTATATGGGTTTGTTGGTGCTGATTTTTGAGTCAAAATGGCATCCTCACTTGACCTATTCTCAAGCAAAGGAGTTGACAGATTCTTGTGACCTATTTCCTTCCATATTATCTTCATTTTGCAACGGATAATCAAGGCATTCCAAGGTCACATTGACCGAACCATGATAAATCTTTGGTGTTCTTGTCTTCTTTCTAATTTTTTTGTTTTCTGTACGTTTTCACTGCAGATTTCACACAAATTCACATGTATTGAAAAATAGCAAAACATTAAAATTTTGTGATTTTTGATGGAGTTATAATTCAGACGGTTAGCTTTTATTTTCAACAAGAATCACTTGATTTGAGCAAAGGAAAGTTACTCTTTCAGTCGTTGCAAGATAACTGCTCCATTCTGGCTGCAATCTAACCAGTCTCAAAGAAACTTGAATTCTGATTTCATCAAGGATAGTTTCAGGTCAAGGTCTTTTTAAAACTTAAACTAAGATTAACCTTTTTGGTTGAGTAATTAAAGAGAAACACATTTTCAAAGTTCAGCAACATTCTGTCTAGATTGACCATCTGAACCTTTTTATTTGGTTGAAGGGTCAAACGATCTTATTTTTGTCTCATTTTGGGAAAAGTCTAGTCAAGAAGTTGAAATTAATTTCTGAAAAGTTTCATAATTTTTGAAGTTGTGTACACTGAGTTTTGAATTTTTCAAAAACGAGTACTGAATCTGAGGAGGTCTCAGATTCTGTTTTCCAAGGAGATTTTATTCAAGGGTAGTAGTGTAATTTCTGCTAACCACTATTCACTTCCCCCTCTAGTGGTGTTTACCTGCAGGTGTACAGTCCAACAATTGGTATCAGAGCGAGGCCAACACTACTCCAAGAAGCAACATCAACACCGTTCTAAGAAGACAAGGCTAAGATACAAGAATTCATAGTAGTCTGCTTATCTCAAATCAAAGGTATTCTCACAAAGGTGAGTTGGAAGGTATGTCTACTCAACGCCCTCCTCTTTTCAATGGTAATAATTTTGTTCATTGAAAACTTAGGATGAGGCTATTCTTAATGGCTACAGCATCCATTTATCATTTATAGTTGAAGATGGACCGTATATTCCAACCAAAGTTGTTCACGTAAACGGTGTAACACAAGAAGTAGAAAAATATAAAAGTGAATGGTCGACCGAAGATAAAAAGAAAATGTCCATGAATGCTAAAGGTGTGCAATTACTTTTGAATGGACTAACGGCCTCTGAAGCAGGATATGTTTCAAATTGCACAAGTGCACACGACATGTGGAAATCACTAGAATTAAAGCATGAAGGTACTAGCAATGTAAAAGAGTCTAAAATAAACATGCTTATGACTGAACTTGAATCTTTCAAAATGTTACTGAACGAATCCATAACATCTACGGATTTGAGGAATACTAACATTTTCAATGCACTTGAAATTTTAGGTAAATCGTTTACCAAAAAAGTTTAAAAAGTGCTACGGAGTCTTCCTACTGAATGGGATTCGAAGGTGACTGCAATTAAGGAAACAAAGTCAATCACTAAAATGGATGAGTTGATCCATTCACTTAGAGTTTACGAGGTAAAACTTACCCAACAAAAATCCGAGTCATCTAAATAATCCGGTAAGTCTATTGCTTTTAAATGAACTGAGTAACATATAAATAATGATGAAATTAATAGCGATAATGAATTGGACGATGATTTAATATTAATAGCTAGAAAACTTAGAAAGTTTTTCAAACGGCCTTATAAGAACTGAAAACAATTTTCTTCTTCTACTTCTTCTCAACTTAGGAAAAATAATTTGAATAACTCTAATAATAACAAGTGGTATAATAAAGAGTTAAAATGCTATGAATGTGGCCAAAAAAGACACATATCTTATGATTGTCCGACAAAGAAAAACACCACCACCAACAACAACAACAAAAACAACAACAACAACAACAACAAAAACAACAACAATAATAATAATAAACAAGACAAGGAAACTCAACGGTCCAAGCCAAAGGAATCAAAGGCAGGAAAAGGCAATGAAGGCAATAAAGGCGAGCACGTGGAGCGACTCGTCCGACTCAGCATCCGACACTGAGGAAGCTCAAATCTGCTTTGTATCCAACGAGGTAAGTTCTTCATCCGATATAGGTTTTGATAGTGAAATGTCCTTTGAAGAAATGTATGAAGAATTCTTAAAGATGCATGCTCACTGTAAACGATTACCTAAAGAAAAGAAGAAACTAATTGAAGAAAATGACAAGTTGAAGACGCCCAACTGGAATTTTCCGATCAATTAGAATCTTTTAAACAAGAGTCTACAAATGCTCTTGATTCTTTAGAGATTAAAATTTAATCATATAGGAAAAATGAACAAACATTAAAAACTAAAAATAGCATGTTAAAATCTAAGTTAGATAATTGTGAAAAAGAAATTTCTCAACTTAAATTATCTAAAATTAGACTTAGAAAAGATGTTAGAACAGTTTAAATCCGGAAGCAACATGCTAGACACACTGATATCATCACAGAAATATGGAAACGATAAAACAGGGTTAGGATATAAAGAAGAAAATGTCAAAGTAGATAAAAAGATTAAGTTTGTTTCATCAAATACTAAACAACCTTATAAGGCAACTAAAATAAATTCAACTTTGCCTGCTACTATTCCTTCTACTCATTCTAAGGTAAAAATGCAACATGCATCCACAAAAACAACACATGTAAACATGCAACAAGGCAAAATTATGCATCTAGACCAACTAACAATTATGCCTATATATATACAAATGTGAATAGACAAAATAAAATGCATTCAACTCACTATAATGCATATATACATAAACATATGCAATCTTCGTGTTCTACTTATAATTCATCTAGGAACACACCTATATCATATGATTACACTTATAAGGTGCCCTTTAAAACTCAAAATCGTATGCCTTACAGTCCTATCAAAAATTGCCACAAGATAATACATTTGGACCAAGATATAACAGTTATATGCGTACACCTACATTTAAATGGAATGGTCAAATGTTTTCTAATCCTTTGTATTTTGCAACTTACGATAATTTCAAATATGTGCCCAAAAGGGACATCCAAGTTTTGATACCCAAAGGGTATATAAACAAGGATGATACCCCTAACATTCAAGGACCAAATAAAAGGTACCTGAAACTTTGTCTCCCTTAGGTAAATCATAAAGAAGGCAAACAGGAGACAAAGCCAAAGAATCTAAAAACCAAATGGTTTTTAGATAGTGGGTGTTCAAGTCACATGACAGGCGATCCCAACCTATTCACCGAGCTAGAAAAAATTGAGAATGGAAGAAAGGTGACATTCAGTGACAACAACAAAGGAAAGGTTGTTGGAAAAACGACAATTGGGGATCCTAACATATTTCAAATACGAAATGTGTTGTTAGTAAGTAATCTTTTGTACAATTTACTTAATATTTCGTAACTTATTGATTGTGGATACAATGTTTCATTTCTTCCTACTTCTTGTGACATAATAAGTAATAAGGGAGAAATCGTATTAAAAGGAAATAAGGATGGTAACATTTATACCCTTTCCTTAGATAACATGTTAGATGATAAGGTTAAGTGTTTAATATCACATGACCTAGATGTGAACTTATGGCATAGACGACTAGGTCATATAGGGATTTAAACCATAGAAAAGTTATTTAAGAAGAACCTAATAGAGGTATGCCTAAGTTAGACTTAGATAATTATCAAATTTGTGAAACGTATATTAAAGGAAAACATACTAAAGAAATGTTAAAACCAAAACGTTAAGTGAGTACTAGTCATGTACAAGAATTGTTTCACTTAGATTTATTTGGTACAAGTAGGACAAGAAGTCTAGGTGGACACTACTATTTGTGTGTCATAAAAGATGATTACTCCCGATACACATGAATGTTGTTCTTAAAACACAAAGACAATGCTCCATTGGCAATTGAAACTCTTATCAAACAACTCGAAAATCTTTACGAAGAAAATGTTAAAAGAATTAGAAGTGATAGAGGTGGAGAATCTAAAAACAAAGATGTAGTCAAGTTTTGTGAATTACATGGAATAAAACATGAATTCTCACCACCTAGAACACCACAACTCAATGGAGTTGTTGAACGTAAAAATAGAACAATTCAAGAAATTGCTAGAACAATGATATGTGAAATAAAGTACCAAAATTCTTATGGGCTGAAGCTGCTAGTTGTGCTAGCTTGTTATATTATAAATAGGCTTTCAATTAGAAAGAAGTTAAACAAAACACCTTATGAATTATTAAATAATAGATAATCTAAGATAGATTATCTTAGAGTTTTTGGTTGTAAGTGTTTTGTGTTGAACACTAAGAATAATTTAGACAAATTTGAACAAAAGTCTATTGAATGTATCTTTGTTGGTTATTCAACTTACTCAAGGGCATATAGGTGTTATAATCATGCATCTAGAAAAATAATTGAATCCATACATGTAAAGTTTAATAAGAATGCGTATCTTGAAACAAGTGATAAAACTCAACATAAACAAGAAAATAATGTTGAAAATATGTTTGATGATGATGATATATTACGTGAGCCTGTTCATGATCATATAGAACCAACTTCCCCTGAACAAGACATGAATGAACCTTTAGGTGAAGTAAATGAAGAAATTTTGCAACTAGAAGATACTCCATCTAATGTTCCAATTGTATATGATAATGTTCACATTAATGAAACATTTCAATAAGATGAGGATGAACCTAGTCAACCTAGGAAATGGTGGCTTTTAAAAGATAAACATTAAAATCCTAAAAAATTAATTATTGGTAATCCAAATGATGGGGTTAGAACACGTAGAAACATAAGTCAAGCTGAAGGACATAGCTTAATCTCACACTTAGAATCTAAGAATGTTAAGAAAGCTTTAGGTTATATATCATGAATAGATGTCATGAATGAAGAGTTAAACAAATTGACCCAAAACAACGTGTGGGATTTAGTACCTAAACCCGAACATAAATCCATAATAAGCATAAACGGGCCTTTCGGAACAAAATGGATGAACAACGTAACATTACAAGAAATAAGGTTAGGCTAGTCACACAAGGTTATAATCAACAGAAAAGAATTGATTATGAACAAACCTTCGCACCCGTTGCACGACTAGAAGCAATTAGATTATTACTTGCTATTGCAAATTTAAGTAATATAAAACTCTTCCAAATGAATGTCAAAAGTGCATTATTGAATGGATACATTCATGATGAAGTTTTGTCAAATAACCCCCTGGATTTGAAGATCCAAAGAATCATAACCATGTATACAAGCTTAAGAAAGCTTTATATGGTTTGAAACAAGCTTCAAGAGCTTGGTACAATAGATTTGCAAACTCTCTTATTGCAAATAATTATCAAAGGGGGAACATAGACAACACATTATTCTAAGAAGAAAAGATAGTGACTTATTAATAGTTCAAATATATGTAGACAATATTATCTTTGGTTCTGTTACAGCCCGGGAAATTCGTCATGTCGTAACAACCTACAATACCATATACGTAATTTCGTAGGTGTACGATCCATTAGCAATTATATCATAAACATTTGAATCTACACAATAGAAATTCAAATTTAATTAGTTAGTAACAACTTAAACTATTAGTATAAATTAAATCAAAAATAAATACATGACACAACAATTTTACACTACTTAAAATAAAAGAAAATAAAATATATACATGAAAGAAAAAGAAAAAGGAAAATAAAAAGGGAGGTGAAGACAACTTGTCTTACACTTTAAACATTTAGCATAAAAAATTAGCATGCTTAAGAATCTTGTCATAAAACCCATTCCTCACACCCATACTTGTCTAAAGGTTGTCTTTCACCCCATCCCTCCCATGCTAGCCGCCCCCACCATTAGTAGAGAAGAAATTTTTATTTCTTCTTCAACTCCTCAAATAATACATCTTCAAATCAACTAAGTCCATCCTAAATCCAAGAAACACTCAAGAACACTCTAACACTCCCTTCTTCCCCCCTCTTGGCCGAAAGTTGTAACTTCAACAAGGAGAAGATTTTCTTCTCCTTTCTACATACCAACATCACTCAAATCAAGTACCATAAACACTCCATCAACTAAGGAAGATTCAAGAAGGTGATAACATCTAGAATCAAAGGAAATCAAGGTAAGAACATTATAAAGTTTAAGTTTGATTCTTCCATATAATTAGTTTCATAAGTTGCTCACTAACCCTCCTTTTTAACCCAAGAAACGTGTATACTAAGAAGGAAGGAAGAAGATCTCTCTTCCAAACCAAGTGAAGGAACCATCATCTAAGTGTAAGAAAAGTGAACCAAGGCAAGTACTCTTCCTAGATCCTTCATGGCTTCCAAAATTTAATATTTATGTTCATATCAAAGTTGGATCATCATGTAGTATGTTCAAGATTTCTTCCCAAGAAATTATAGATCTATGTTGAGTAATAAGCTTATACTTATATACACTATATACACATACATACATACGCTATATACATGTATATACCTTATGTATATACACGCATGTATATACACATTATAAAAATATGTATGCTGTTATATATATATATATATAAGTGTATGAATCTACATGTATACGGATCTCCATATATTGGTACATAGAGGTGTAGATGTATATAAATAAACATACTGTTTTGTATAAAAGTAAGTAAATATATAAACAAATGTGTGGTTGTGATATAGATGTATGTATATATGCATAGTTATATATGTATAGACATATATATATATATATACACACGGCTTATACACACACATACACACATGTATCTCAATGACTTTAGGTATATATATATATATATATATATATAGATATGTATACACGGAAATTATATATATGTATATACAATATATGAAAAAATTGGCTTTAAGACCACTTAAGGTTAAGATATATTGTTACATGATTCATGTATACATACATGTATAACATATATGTTAAGATATAAAAATGAATAAGTTTTGGATATTATACAATATATCATTAAATGATTTATATATATATATATACCATATATATACATTTCGGCCACTAGGCCTTAAATGACAAAAAGTGATTCCAATATATTTTTATACAAATATATATATGTATATATGATGAATATGTTAAGATATGAAAATGAATAAGTTTTGGATATTATACAATATATCATAAAATGATTTATATATATATACCATATATATACATTTCGGCCACTAGGCCTTAAATGACAAAAAGTGATTCCAATATCTTTTTATACAATAGATATATATGTGTATATGATGAATATGTTAAGATATGAAAATGAATAAGTTTTGGATATTATACAATATATCATAAAATGATTTATATATATATATATATATATATATATATATACACACACCATATATATACATTTCGGCCACTAGGCCTTAAATGACAAAAAATGATTCCAATATATTTTTATACAAATATATATATATGTATATATGACGAATATGTTAAGATATGAAAATGAATAAGTTTTGGATATTATACAATATATCATAAAATGATTTATATATATATATACCATATATATAAACTTCGGCCTTTAGGCCTTAGTGACAAAGATAATTTCATCATATTTTTGTAAGTATAGATGTATATATGATAAATATGTTAAGTTATGAAAGTAGGCTAAGTATGTAATTTATGTATTATGTTATGAAAAGTAAGAAACATAAATAGTTCACATTTATGTGTGCGTAAGTATAAGACTACTAACTTTTACAATGTACGTACATGATATGTTACATGTTATATATATACTAACATAGATAGGTTATGATAAAATGTAAGTCATGAAATCTTAGATGAAATGTAAAGTAATTAGAATTTTCATTATGTAGGCATTTAAGCTATGAATTATGAAATGTATGTGTGGAATAGAAGTTACCAAATAATTGTATGATGAAAATGGAAAAAGATGGCTGTTTTAGTGGGATAGCCGAATGGTATTTAATTGGAGGTTAAAATGGTATTTTCTTTAAGTCGTGATACGTAGAAGGAAATTAAGTAAGTGATGATATTATAAAATATAGAATGACCAAAGTACCTTCAATCGACCGAGTCTCATGTTGCATGAAATCAAAGTTGGAAAAGTTATGTTTTTGAATCACATGTTTTAAAATTCATATGCTTAGGAATAATAAACACGAGACGAATGATTCCAATGACCCATGTTATGTTATGACCATGTTATGTTATGTTATGTTGTAGCGCTGTCCTGACATCGGGACCGGAGTGGTAGGTGTCAGGGGCCCATGTTTACGTTATGGCTGAGGGTAACACCGGGTCTAGGACATGGGATCTCAGTCATAATGCGTCACCGTTAGCACATGTACCTATGTTCATATCTTATGTTGTACATGTACTATATGGGGAATCATTCGGTATGTCGTGCCTTATTATTCTTATGAAAAGTGCTATAGCCAACGATGAAAATGTTAAGTCTTCATGTCATGAAAATGTCATGTTATGCAAGTTATGAAAATCATGTCATGTTTATGAAAAGTCATGTTTACGAAAAGTCATTTTATGAAAAGCCATGTTTTATGCATCACGTCATGATCATGTCCCTTATGTGAGGATTAGAATAATTGTACGAACATTATGCCTTAAGACGATTAAGAAAGATCACACACGTAGATATGATGAATGCAAGTTATGACCTTAGCATAAGATGGATTAGTAATCAAGTACGGAAGGTAGACTAAGGATATGCTGAGGAAGAATGATACGACCTCTCAGGTATGAGGTAAAATCTTATGTTCTGTTTTATCCTTATATATAATGCTGTCATTTGTAATTGGAGATGTAATTTCATAAATATTGCTACTTTATTACTACTTGTCTTCCCATGTATGATCCACATGAAGTATCTATAAAGAATACTTGCTGATCGATTAAAAGACGGTGGTTATCGCTCATACTTGCCTCTTAACATTTCAGAGAACAGGGACCCTGATGCCGTGTTCATTGAGGAGGAATCCCAGATAGAGTATCCGTGAGCGAAGATGTAGGCTGAAGCCAAGTACCTGTTGTGTGAGCTTTATTTTATGGTGATGTAATAAAGTTATCGTGAGAGACTGTATTTGTGATTGTGTGGATTTGAACGGTTTGTAATAATATTATGTGTGTCGTGAGCTTATTGCAAGTTGCTTCCGCTATATCGATTACAATTCATGTTGACATGCACATGTATGGTATCGACGCCTTGTACTCTATGAGTAGAGTACGGCGGGTGCACTGAACCGGAACTCTGGTTTCGGGCGGGGCGCTACAGTTGGTATCAGAGCAATGGCTCTAGATCCACGGCGGGAACAGTAAAGTAAGCATTTAGAAGTTAAGTGATGATCCTAGAACTTAAGTTATCATCTTGGACCAAGAGTGATATCCCTAGATTAGAATCCTTAGAATAGTTAGGGATAGTTAAATAACATTTAAAAGTTTTGCTTGGATTATTAAGTTCCCAAATAAAAAAAAAATTAATTTTACAAATTCTGAATTAGTCAGGAAGACAAATTGATTTCAATTGTAAATTATTACTAATGATGCTGCATTCAATAGGATGTCTCCACGACCTGGAGGAAGACCGCGTGCTGACAGACCTGCACAGTTACCCCCTCCTCCACCACCACAGATACCCCCACAGACAGGAACGGTTCCATTTTACACTGAACAGGTACCTCCGGACAGGGAGATTGAATTTGAGATTAATGTCGTTCCAGGAGCTGAACCAATCTCAAAGGCACCGTATAGAATGGCCCCAGCTGAATTAAAGGAATTGAAATCACAGTTGCAAGAATTGATAGATAAGAAGTTTATACGGCCAAGTGTATCCCCGTGGGGAGCTCCAGTGTTGTTCGTTAAGAAGAAAGATGGCAGCATGCGACTCTGCATCGATTATCGAGAGCTGAATAAAATCACTATCAAAAATAGATATCCACTGCCTCGAATCGACGATTTGTTCGATCAATTAAGGGTAAGTAATTTAAATAATTACATAACAAATATATAACTATTATAAATATCAATATGATTTTCGTACAGGGAGCTAAAGTGTTCAGCAAGATTGACCTTCGCTCTGGTTACCATCAATTGAAGATCAAGTCGGAAGATATCGCTAAGACTGCTTTTCGTACAAGATATGGACATTATGAGTTCTTAGTGATGCCATTTGGATTGACCAACGCACCCGCAGCATTCATGGATTTGATGAACACAGTATTTCGGGATCAGTTGGATAAGTTCGTAGTGGTATTTATTGATGATATTCTAATATACTCACCGAATGAAGAGACCCATGCAGAGCATCTAAGAATAACACTGAATGTATTAAAAAAGAAGCAGTTATATGCTAAACTCAGCAAGTGCGAATTTTGGCTCCATAGTGTTGCATTTTTGGGTCATGTTGTGTCTAAGGATGGTATCTCAGTAGATCCGAAAAAGATTGAGGCTATTACGGAATGGCCGAGGCCGACAAATGTGACTGAGGTCAGGAGTTTCTTAGGACTTGCAGGTTATTATCGGAAGTTTGTTGAGGGATTCTCACGGATTGCAGTTCCATTAACTCGATTGACGCAGAAAAAGACGCGATATAATTGGACTTCTGATTGCGAACAGAGCTTCACTGAACTAAAGAAGAAATTGACATCGGCACCGGTATTAGCACAACCAATCTCAGGAGAGGGATTCGTGGTATATAGCGACGCTTCGAAGAATGGACTAGGTTGTGTATTAATGCAAGAAGAACGAGTAATCGCATATGCGTCAAGACAGTTGAAACCCTATGAACAGAATTATCCTACTCATGATCTGGAATTAGCGGCAGTTGTATTTGCGCTTAAAATATGGAGACATTATTTATATGGAGAGAGATGCGAAATCTACACGGATCACAAGAGCTTGAAATATCTTTTCACCCAAAAAGAACTAAACATGAGGCAGCGAAGATGGTTGGAGTTGATGAAAGACTATGATCTCGCTATCCACTATCATCCGGGTAAGGCGAATAAAGTGGCAGATGCATTGAGTAGGAAGTCAAGTCATGCTAGGCAGACGCCTCTAGAGAGAGAGATAGCCGAGTTTGGATTGGATATGGTTGACACAACTGCAAATATTCTGGCTAAATTAATGATCACTCCCACTTTAATTGATAGGATTAAAGAGGCGCAAAAGAATGATTCTGAGTTAATGATCATTGTCAAGCAGTTTGAAGAACGACCGGTGAAGAATTTTCAGTTGCATAATGATGGCAGTCTTTGGTTCAAAGAGAGATTGTGTGTACCAAACATTGATGGAATTAAAAGAGAAATCATGACGGAAGCTCACAACTCACGGTTATCTATACATCCGGGAGCAACAAAGATGTACCAGGATCTTAAAAGAAATTATTGGTGGAACGGCATGAAGCGTCACATTGCGGAGTTTGTGGAGAGATGTCATACTTGTCAACAAGTTAAAGCAGAACATCAGAGGCCGGCAGGACTATTACAGCCTTTAGCGATTCCGGAGTGGAAATGGGAGCATATTACGATGGACTTTGTTACCGGACTCCCTAAGACTCGCAATGGTAATGATACGATTTGGGTAATCGTAGATCGTCTCACTAAATCGGCACATTTCTTATCCATGTCAATCCGGACATCCATAGAAAAGCTGGTCAGCATGTATATGAATGAGATAGTCAGCCTACATGGAACCCCTGTCAGCATCGTGTGCGATAGAGATCCACGTTTTACTTCACGATTTTGGAAAGCTTACCAAAATGCCATGGGTACCGAACTCCGGATGAGTACAGCATTTCATCCGCAGACCGATGGACAGTCAGAACGTACCAAACAAACATTGGAAGATATGCTACGCGCTTGCACCTTGGACTTCAAGGTTAGCTGGGACAAATCAGTAAAGTTGATTGAATTCTCTTACAATAACAGCTATCACAGTTCTATAGGTATGGCACCATTTGAAGCATTATATGGAAGAAAGTGTCGATCTCCGTTGTACTGGGATGAGGTTGGCGAGAGAGCCATTATGGGCCCAGAACTGGTAGAACAGACATTGGGGAAGATTAAAATGATACGTGAAAGATTGAAGGCTGCACAAGATCGAAGCAAAAGCTGGGCAGATACAAAGAGACGACCGATTGAGTTTGAAGTAGGCGAGAAAGTATATTTGCGAGTTTCACCGACCAAAGGCGTGAGTAGATTTGGGATTAAAGGGAAACTGAGCCCTAGATTTATTGGCCCTTATGAGATACTAGAGAAAGTTGGAACTGTTGCATACCGGTTGGCCTTACCTCCTACATTATCTCAGGTACATAATGTGTTTCACGTATCCCAGTTACGACGATATGTACACGATCCGGATCATATACTGGAGCAGCAACCCGTGACTATTAAAGATGACGTTACGTATGAAGAAGTTCCCATACGGATTGTGGACCGTAAGGAGCAAGTGTTAAGGAGACGGACAATTTCATCTGTGAAAGTACAATGGAGTAATCATACTGAACGAGAAGCGACTTGGGAGCCGGAACAGCAAATGCAGAAGCAATATCCACAACATTTCGTATGAGGTACGTAAGTTTCGAGGACGAAACTTTCTATAAGGGGGGGAGAATGTTACAGCCCGGGAAATTCGTCATGTCATAACAACCTACAATACCATATACGTAATTTCGTAGGTGTACGATCCATTAGCAATTATATCATAAACATTTGAATCTACACAATAGAAATTCAAATTTAATTAGTTAGTAACAACTTAAACTATTAGTATAAATTAAATCAAAAATAAATACATGACACAACAATTTTACACTACTTAAAATAAAAGAAAATAAAATATATACATGAAAGAAAAAGAAAAAGGAAAATAAAAAGGGAGGTGAAGACAACTTGTCTTACACTTTAAACATTTAGCATAAAAAATTAGCATGCTTAAGAATCTTGTCATAAAACCCATTCCTCACACCCATACTTGTCTAAAGGTTGTCTTTCACCCCATCCCTCCCATGCTAGCCGCCCCCCACCATTAGTAGAGAAGAAATTTTTATTTCTTCTTCAACTCCTCAAATAATACATCTTCAAATCAACTAAGTCCATCCTAAATCAAAGAAACACTCAAGAACACTCTAACATTCCCTTCTTCCCCCCTCTTGGCCGAAAGTTGTAACTTCAACAAGGAGAAGATTTTCTTCTCCTTTCTACATACCAACATCACTCAAATCAAGTACCATAAACACTCCATCAACTAAGGAAGATTCAAGAAGGTGATAACATCTAGAATCAAAGGAAATCAAGGTAAGAACATTATAAAGTTTAAGTTTGATTTTTCCATATAATTAGTTTCATAAGTTGCTCACTAACCCTCCTTTTTAACCCAAGAAACGTGTATACTAGGAAGGAAGGAAGAAGATCTCTCTTCCAAACCAAGTGAAGGAACCATCATCTAAGTGTAAGAAAAGTGAACCAAGGCAAGTACTCTTCCTAGATCCTTCATGGCTTCCAAAATTTAACATTTATGTTCATATCAAAGTTGGATCATCATGTAGTATGTTCAAGATTTCTTCTCAAGAAATTATAGATCTATGTTGAGTAATAAGCTTATACTTATATACACTATATACACATACATACATACGCTATATACATGTATATACCTTATGTATATACACGCATGTATATACACATTATAAAAATATGTATGTTGTTATATATATGTATAAGTGTATGAATCTACATGTATACGGATCTCCATATATAGGTATATGTATAAGTAGTTATAGACGTGTAGATGTATATAAATAAACATACTGTTTTGTATAAAAGTAAGTAAATATATAAACAAATGTGTGGTTGTGATATAGATGTTTGTATATATGCATAGTTATATATGTATAGACATATATATATACACACGGCTTATACACAGACATACACACATGTATCTCAATGACTTTAGGTATATATATATATATATATATATATGTATACACGGAAATTATATATATGTATATACAATATATGAAAAAATTGGCTTTAAGACCACTTAAGGTTAAGATATGTTGTTACATGATTCATGTATACATATATGTATAACATATATGTTAAGATATAAAAATGAATAAGTTTTGGATATTATACAATATATCATTAAATGATTTATATATATATATACCATATATATACATTTCGGCCACTAGGCCTTAAATGACAAAAAGTGATTCCAATATATTTTTATACATATATATATATATATGTATATATGATGAATATGTTAAGATATGAAAATGAATAAGTTTTGGATATTATACAATATATCATAAAATGATTTATATATATATATACCATATATATACATTTCGGCCACTAGGCCTTAAATGACAAAAAGTGATTCCAATATCTTTTTATACAATAGATATATATGTGTATATGATGAATATGTTAAGATATGAAAATGAATAAGTTTTGGATATTATACAATATATCATAAAATGATTTATATATATATATACCATATATATACATTTCGGCCACTAGGCCTTAAATGACAAAAAGTGATTCCAATATATTTTTATACAAATATATATATATATATATATATATATATATATATATATGTATATATGATGAATATGTTAAGATATGAAAATGAATAAGTTTTGGATATTATACAATATATCATAAAATGATTTATATATATATATATACCATATATATACACTTCGGCCTTTAGGCCTTAGTGACAAAGATAATTTCATCATATTATTGTAAGTATAGATGTATATATGATAAATATGTTAAGTTATGAAAGTAGGCTAAGTATGTAATTTATGTATTATGTTATGAAAAGTAAGAAATATAAATAGTTCACATTTATGTGTGCGTAAGTATAAGACTACTAACTTTTTCAATGTACGTACATGATATGTTACATGTTATATATATACTAACATAGATAGGTTATGATAAAATGTAAGTCATGAAATCTTAGATGAAATGTAAAGTAATTAGAATTTTCATGATGTAGTCATTTAAGCTATGAATTATGAAATGTATGTGTGGAATAGAAGTTACCAAATAATTGTATGATGAAAATGGAAAAAGAGGGCTGTTTTAGTGGGATAGCCGAATGGTATTTAATTGGAGGTTAAAATGGTATTTTCTTTAAGTCGTGATACGTAGAAGGAAATTAAGTAAGTGATGATATTATAAAATGTAGAATGACCAAAGTACCTTCAATCGACCAAGTCTCATGTTGCATGAAATCAAAGTTGGAAAAGTTATGTTTTTGAATCACATGTTTTAAAATTCATATGCTTAGGAATAATAAACACAAGACGAATGATTCCAATGACCCATGTTATGTTATGACCATGTTATGTTATGTTATGTTGTAGCGCTGTCCTGACATCGGGACCGGAGTGGTAGGTGTCAGGGGCCCATGTTTACGTTATTGCTGAGGGTAACACCGGGTCTGGAACACGGGATCTCAGTCATAATGCGTCACCGTTAGCACATGTACCTATGTTCATATCTTATGTTGTACATGTACTATATGGGGAATCATTCGGTATGTCGTGCGTTATTATTCTTATGAAAAGTGCTATAGCCAACGATGAAAATGTTAAGTCTTCATGTCATGAAAATGTCATGTTATGCAAGTTATGAAAATCATGTCATGTTTATGAAAAGTCATGTTTACGAAAAGTCATTTTATGAAAAGCCATGTTTTATGCATCACGTCATGATCATGTCCCTTATGTGAGGATTAGAATAATTGTACGAACATTATGCCTTAAGACGATTAAGAAAGATCACACACGTAGATATGATGAATGCAAGTTATGACCTTAGCATAAGATGGATTAGTAATCAAGTACGGAAGGTAGACTAAGGATATGCTGAGGAAGAATGATACGACCTCTCAGGTATGAGGTAAAATCTTATGTTCTGTTTTATCCTTATATATAATGCTGTCATTTGTAATTGGAGATGTAATTTCATAAATATTGCTACTTTATTACTACTTGTCTTCCCATGTATGATCCACATGAAGTATCTATAAAGAATACTTACTGAGCGATTAAAAGACGGTGGTTATCGCTCATACTTGCCTCTTAACATTTCAGAGAACAGGGACCCTGATGCCGTGTTCATTGAGGAGGAACCCCAGATAGAGTATCCGTGAGCGAAGATGTAGGCTGAAGCCAAGTACCTGTTGTGTGAGCTTTATTTTATGGTGATGTAATAAAGTTATCGTGAGAGACTGTATTTGTGATTGTGTGGATTTGAACGGTTTGTAATAATATTATGTGTGTCGTGAGCTTATTGCAAGTTGCTTCCGCTATATCGATTACAATTCATGTTGACATCCACATGTATGGTATCGACGCCTTATACTCTATGAGTAGAGTACGGCGGGTGCACTGAACCGGAACTCTGGTTTCGGGCGGGGCGCTACAGGTTCAACCAACCCTACCCTAGTAAAGGACTTCGAAGAGTGTATGAAGTCAGAATTTGAAATGTCAATGGTAGGAGAGTTGAATTACTTCTTAGGGATTCAAATCAAACAAACCCCTCAAGGAATCAACATTAGTCAACTTAAGTATGTACATGATATGATTTAGAAGTTTGATTTGAAGAGTTGAAACCAACACCTACTCTTATGAGTGTTAGTACCAAACTAGACAAAGATGAAAATGGAAAACCTTTTGATGACAGACTATATAGGACAATGATTGGATCATTATTATATTTAACTGCATCAAGACCTGACATAATGTTTAGTGTATGTATGTATGTATGCTAGGTTTCAATCTTGTCCTAAAGTATCACATTACAATGCGGTGAAGAAGATATTTAGATATCTTAAACACACACCTCACTTAGGAATTTGGTATGATAGAAATGCTAAGTTGGAACTGTATGCTTATAGTGATGTTGATTATGGTGGTTGCAAAATTGATAGAAAATCCACTGGTGGGACTTGTCAATGTAGGATCTGCAAGGCACCACTAGAAGGGGGGTGAATAGTTGGTGCAGAAAGTGTGGTTTTTAAAATTGTTTTGACTCAATAACTCAACTTTTGAAAAACGTTTCTGTTTTCAGGACTAGTTTTAAAACGTTTCTAAGACAAGGTTGTAGGTCTTCAAAAATTCTGAAATTTTGAGAGAACTTATCCTCAGATGTTATGAGTGTCTCCTAAAAATTTCAGATTTAAATTCAACCTTTAACCCCTTCAAAAATCGTTGGTGGTCAGATTACGCGATTATGCCAGAAACGGTAGACTGTTTTGAAAATTTTATTCCTATTTGTACATAACTTCAAATGCTCTGAAATTTTAACAACTAACCCCTTCTATGTTATATTTAAATGGGTTGAAACAGTTTTGAAAAATTCTTTTATGAAGTTAGTCAAATACAATCAAAGTCTCAACCTTTGCAAGCCTGAAAATCAGACTGCACTAGTCTCAGAACTTTGGACGTTTGATTGACTTATACTTATCCAAACGAGTTGAAACTTGTGCCGAATTAACCTTAAGACGTGTGGCTATTATTCTGGAAAGTCTCGTAATTTTTGAAAAACGTTTACTATTTTTACGAACGTAATCAAAAAGGATAAACAGTGCTGAAACAGAATATAAGTGCTAAAAGTAAATGACACCAATAATTCTATACTGGTTCGGTTATAAACAACCTACTCCAGTTTCGAGGAACACCTTCCTCGGTTCACACTAATCACACAATACAAAAACACCATACCACAGGGTTGATGGAGTTACACACCATTTTCAACCCTTTATAAACCTTGTATGATGAATACAATGCACACGAACACCACCACCTTGCAAGATTGAAGATTGATCACACCTTGATCAATCTTTTACAAAGATAAAGAATGTGTGGTGATCTAAGATAAGCCTATTCAAGTATATTAATGTAAGTATAATAGGCTTTTAGGAAGAAGAAAGAAAGAGAGTGTAGAAGAAGAAGAGTGGAACGTTTTTGATGCTTCAAGAATGTAATGCTTGTTCTTGTCTTTGTTTTGCTCTTCTTCATTTCCTTTTTAAGCATAATGGCCGTCCCCCCTTGGTGCTCTCCCCCTCTTGAAAATTGTCTTCTAAGTCTTTGGGAGAATGTGTGGCATCATTGTGCAATGATCTTGCTTACTTGGCACCTCCTCATTGGATGATCATTTAACTTTTGCTTACTTGGCATTCATTGATTGGTTGAATGTTGTCATCATTTGATGACTTGGAAAATCTGAGAATTCCACTAAAAACATGTGCCAAAATCAACATAGCATAGTTGCCATAACTCATAAGATTATCACCCAAATCAAGCAAGATAATTTCTCCACAAAAATAAGTAAAACATCGGCCATGAATGATACTTGATATGCTGAAATTTCAGCATGTGATACATGGTGCTTTAATTCAAATTATTTCCAAATTTTCCTTGATTTTTCTCTTAAAATAAATCACCAATTATTAGACAATAATCTCATCATTTATGGAATATAAATTAGACACTAACATGGCTAATATTTCGGCCACCCTATAATGCACATGCTGAAATTTTCATCATGTGTTACAAATGAGATAAAATTTGAAACATTACCTTTTGTAGCTTCTTTCTTTAAGTCACCAACATTGTATGCTTGATTCTTGACCAATCAATATGCCAACAAGGCTCCACATAGGCTCCATCAAGCTGGTATAGGCGTGTATCATATGTATATACATGTGCTGAAATTTATTTTTGCAAACTTTGTAAAATAGTGCACATTTAATAATACACACATGGTATATTCCAATCAGCCCTTAATTTAATTTTCTAGAACACTTTAAGATGTATGACATATTTAAACAGTGTCTAGATACATGTCGTATGATGTGCACAAAAACGTTCCATGTGTTGTGTACGTAGAAAACCGAATTTTTGATGTTTATCGATTACCCGATTTTTCTCTAATTAAATTCCAAATTTTTGCACATGTTATATATATTATATTACACATAATATAAATAATATAAACTTCAATATTCAGCACTTGGCTGGTCTTAAAGTGGCACCATATGCATGTGACAAAATTGAAATTGGAATCTCCACAATTTGGCCTTAATGTGGGGTGATTTGTATGTGCCAACATGGAATAATTTTATGGCTGCACATAACATCATACCCACGAAATTTTTGAGTATTTTTGAAGTGTAGGGGCTGGCCATCTATTTATGGAAATTACGTGACACGTTGGCGAAGTTTCGGTATTCGCCCGATACGACAATTTTCGGTTTAGAACCTTTTAACATGTCGTATTTAATTTGTCATCACCATGACTTATATCATATGATATAAGACCTGAATATACTCATAAATATGAGTTAAGTATGGTGGTGTGATGTTAACGTACGTATGTAAAATATGTAACGTGTCGGTAGTACGTTGGAATAAATGTGTATGTGCCATTTTCAAAAAATTTGAATATATATATATATATAAATGTATATATGGCGTGTATATTCATGTGAGAGGAGGAGGAGGAGGAGACTTTCCTTTCTTAATCTTGTTGCCTTTGTGCCTTGTCCAAATATTGCTTCCTTTAATAAACTACTTAGTTTAATTAACGAAGTACTTCACTTAATGAACTAGTTTAGTTCATTAATGGTGGCACCTGAAAATTGTACAAACACAACAAATGTTTGCCATTTGATGTAATCTTTAAAGCTTCATGGCTTGTTAGTACGATAACATTATATATGAACTATATAATGCAAGTTATATGCAATATGTCATGCACGTTTTTAAACATATATAAATCATACATTTTGAAATCACTCAAACCCCTTTTTCTCTACAATCTCCCACTTTTGATGATTTTCAAAATAACATATACTCATGATTTAAATCCTATCGCTCCCCCTTCAATCATGCATAAATTCAAAAATTGAATTTCAAAATTTCAAATCTGCTCCCCCTTGATTTATGCAATCAGCATCGTTCTCCCCCTTAAATCATGTTTTCTCTCCCCCTTTATTTTGGAAAGTCAATCAAAAGAGAATGTAAAGATGAAAAAAATCATGTATTTTAAATAATCTCAAATGTGCGTTCGTAAGGGTTATTTATTCAACCATTTGAAAATGTCTCTTTTGGTACCCAAATTTGGGTGACCTTTCTAGGTCTTCCAAAAGGTGAGAAAGGTGATGAAAGTGCAACATAGTATACGTTGGGGGCAAATGCATTTGGCCTTTGGCCAAGAATCCCTTTATACGCATTATATGTAGGACGTTTTTGATATGTCCTTGTGTTAGTGTGCGTAGTGTGTAATCTAGATGGATGAAATGAATGTCGTGTATGCATCACTTGTTTCTTCTCATATCTATATGGTACAAAATTGTATTTCGCATGATATGAGGAAGAAGTGGGGCGTGAAGAGGGAAGAGAGGGTCTTTGCGTCATCTTAGACGCTGTTTTTGGCTTTAGGGTGTCTACTTTCTTAGACACAACAAACATAGTTGGTTTGGTGCATACTTCATTTGTTTCAACGTATCCCAAACCCGTTTTGTCACTATCATGCTTTTGTGATAAGATAATACGATGCAACATGTTAGATCCCGTATCAAACTGTTTTATCATTTTCTCTAAGTCTGTATTCCTTGATTTCAAACTTGAAATCTCGGATTTCATTTCGTTATTTTGCATGGTCAATGATGAAATCTCTGTCTTTAATGCATGATGACTCTTCTTTAGAATCGTTTAATTGAGCGACATTATTTTCGTTAGAAGATTCTAACATCTTCTTGTCTTCAATTAATCGCTTCTTTTCTTTAGCGAGAGTCTTAGTGAATTTATGCAGTTCTAAGTACTGACTAAAAAGATCATCATAAGAAGGCTCAGAGTCAGAATCAGAATCAGATGATACCTCATTAGATGCTTTGGACACAAAGCATACTTGTGCAGTCTCCTCTTCGGTTTTAGTCTCGGAATCCGATGTATCACTCCAAGTGGAGGCTTTGAGAGCTCGTTTCCTTTGCTTGGGTTCTGAGACGAGTCTATTCTTGTTCTGTTCCTTGTCAGGGTATTTATTTGTTTGCTTTTCCTTATTAGGGCAGTCATATGATAAATGTCCAAGTTTGCCACATTCATAACATTTAACATCCTTATCATTTGTCTTGTTCTTATTTCATTTAGTCGAAGTGCCCTTATTTTTGTTTCTAAATGACTTTCTCATAAACTTTCTTAAATCTTTCGCCAATAGAATTAAGTCATCGTTATCCGATTCAGAATCACTATCATCTACGTGATCAGAGGAAGTAGAGACGTATTCATTTGATTTAAAAGCAATAGTTTTACCTTGTTTAGATGATTCCGATTTCCGTATGATGAGTTTATTCTCATAAACCTTAAGTGATCCAATTAATTCTTCCATCTTTATTGAGTTTGTTTCTTTGCTTTCTTTTATTGCGGTCACTTTAGGATCCCACTCGGAGGGAAGGCTTCGCAAGACTTTCTGTACCTTTTCCTGCATGGTAAAGGCTTTACCAAGAGACTCAAGAGAATTATAGATGTTAGTCAAGCGAAGATCCATATCAACAATAGATTCATTAGGCAATAATTTAAACGACTCGAGTGTGGACATAAGCATGTTTATCTTAGACTCTTTTACTTGACTAGTGTCTTCGTGTTTCATTTCGAGTATTCTCCACATTTCTTGTGCACTAGAACAGGTTGAGACATAACTAGACTCACTCTTACTTAATCCATTTAAAAGTAATTACATAGCGCTAGCGTTCATGCTAAGTCTCTTTTTATCCTCACTCATATATTCTTGTCTAGGTTTAACAACTTCCAGTGTGACTCCGTCTACGGTGGATAACTTAGATGGAACAAAAGGACCATCTTCTATAATCGACCAAAGATCAATATCTATTGCCATAAGAAAAAGCTTCATTCTTAGTTTCCATTGAATGAACGACTCACCGTCAAAAAGAGGAGGCCTTTGGCTTGACATACCTTCTTGCTCGGTTTTGAGATTTGTGGTTGCCATCTCACTGAATTGTTAGATCCTTTGAAGTGAGTGTTCCCGCTCTGATACCACTTGTAGGATCTTCAAGGCACCACTAGAAGGGGGGTTGAATAGTTGGTGCAGAAAGTGTGGTTTTTAAAATTGTTTTGACTCAAGAACTCAACTTCTTAAAACAGTTTCTGTTTTCAGGACCAGTTTTAAAACGTTTTTAAAACCAGGTTTTAGGTCTTCAAAAATTCTGAAATTTTGAGAGACCTTAGCCTCAGATGTTATGAGTGTCTCCTAAAAATTTCAGATTTAAATTCAACCTTTAACCCCTTCAAAAATCGTTGGTGGTCAGATTGCACGAATCTGCCAGAAACGGTAGACTGTTTTGAAAATTTTATTCCTATTTGTACGTAACTCCAAATGCTCTGAAATTTTATCAACTAACCCCTTATATGTTATAGTTAAATTTTTTGAAACAGTTTTGAAAAATGCTTTTATGAAGTTAGTCAAATACAATCAAAGTCTCAACCTTTGCAAGCCTGAAAATCAGACTGCACTAGTCTCAGAACTTTGGACGTTTGATTGACTTATACTTATCCAAAAGGGTTGAAACTTGTGACAAATTAACCTTAAGACGTGTGGCTATTATTCTGGAAAGTTTCATAATTTTTGAAAAACTTTTACTATTTTACGGACGTAATCAAAAAGGATAAACAGTGCTGAAACAGAATAGAAGTGCTGAAAGTAAATGACACCAAGAATTTTATACGGGTTCGGTTATAAACAATCTACTCCAGTCTTTGAGGAACACCTTCCTCAGTTCACACTAATCACACAACACAAAAACACCTTACCACAGGGTTGATGGAGTTACACACCAACTCCAACCCTTTACAAACCTTGTATCATGAATACAATGCACACGAACGCCACCACCTTGCAAGATTGAAGATTGATCACACCTTGATCAATCTTTTACAAAGATAAAGAATGTGTGGTGGTCTAAGATAAGCCTATTCAAGCATATTAATGTAAGTACAATAGGCTTTTAGGAAGATTAAAGAAAGAGAGTGTAGAAGAAGAAGAGTGGAATGTTTTTGATGCTTCAAGAATGTAATGCTTGTTCTTGTCTTTGTTTTGCTCTTCTTCATTTCCTTTTTAAGCATAATGGCCGTCCCCCCTTGGTGCTCTCCCCCTCTTGAAAATTGTCTTCTAAGTCCTTGGGAGAATGTGTGGCATCATTGTGCAATGATCTTGCTTACTTGGCACCTCCTCATTGGACGATCATTTAACTTTTGCTTACCTGGTATTCATTGATTGGTTGAATGTTGTCATCATTTGATGACTTGGAAAATCTGAGAATTCCACTAAAAACATGTGCCAAAATCAACATAGAATAGTTTCCATAAATCATAAGATTATCACCCAAATCAAGCAAGATAATTTCTCCACAAAAATAAGCAAAAAATCGGCCATGAATGATACTTGACATGCTGAAATTTCAGCATGTGATACATGGTGCTTTAATTCAAATTATTTCCAAATTTTCCTTAATTTTTCTCTTAAAATAAATCACCAATTAGTAGACAATAATCTCATCATTTATGGAATATAAATTAGACACTAACATTGCCAATATTTCGTCCACCCTATAATGCACATGGTGAAATTTTCAGCATGTGTTACAAATGAGATAAAATTTGAAACATT
>AP025059.1:28418255-28457651 GCA_036186865.1 Eustoma russellianum
GTGTCTTTGTTTTGCTCTTCTTCATTTCCTTTTTAAGCATAATGGCCGTCCCCCCTTGGTGCTCTCCCCCTCTTGAAAATTGTCTTCTAAGTCCTTGGGAGAATGTGTGGCATCATTGTGCAATGATCTTGCTTACTTGGCACCTCCTCATTGGACGATCATTTAACTTTTGCTTACCTGGTATTCATTGATTGGTTGAATGTTGTCATCATTTGATGACTTGGAAAATCTGAGAATTCCACTAAAAACATGTGCCAAAATCAACATAGAATAGTTTCCATAAATCATAAGATTATCACCCAAATCAAGCAAGATAATTTCTCCACAAAAATAAGCAAAAAATCGGCCATGAATGATACTTGACATGCTGAAATTTCAGCATGTGATACATGGTGCTTTAATTCAAATTATTTCCAAATTTTCCTTAATTTTTCTCTTAAAATAAATCACCAATTAGTAGACAATAATCTCATCATTTATGGAATATAAATTAGACACTAACATTGCCAATATTTCGTCCACCCTATAATGCACATGGTGAAATTTTCAGCATGTGTTACAAATGAGATAAAATTTGAAACATTACCTTTTGTAGCTTCTTTCTTTAAGTCACCAACATTGTATGCTTGATTCTTGACCAATCAATATGCCAACAAGGCTCCACATAGGCTCCATCAAGCTGGTATAGGCGTGTATCATATGTATATACATGTGCTGAATTTTATTTTTGCAAACTTTGTAAAATAGTGCACATTTAATAATACACACATGGTATATTCCAATCAGCCCTTAATTTAATTTTCTAGAACACTTTAAGATGTATGACATATTTAAACAGTGTCTAGATACATGTTGTATGATGTGCCAAAAACGTTCCATGTGTTGTGTACGTAGAAAACCGAATTTTCGATGTTTATCGATTACCCGATTTTTCTCTAATTAAATTCTAACTTTTTGCACATGTTACATATATTATGTTACACATAATATACATAATATAAACTTTAATATTCAGCACTTGGCTGGTCTTAAAGTAGCGCCATATGCATGTGACAAAATTGAAATTGGAATCTCCACAATTTGGCCTTAATGTGGGGTGATTTGTGTGTACCAACATGGAATGATTTTATGGCTGCACATAACATCATACCCACAAAATTTTTGAGTATTCTTGAAGTGTAGGGGCTGGCCATCTATTTATGGCAAGTACGTGACATGTTGGCGAAGTTTCGGTATTCGCCCGATACGACAATTTTCGGTTTAGAACCTTTTGACGTGTCGTAGTTAATTTGTCATCATCATGACTTATATCATATGATATAAGACCTGAATATACTCATAAATATGAGTTAAGTATGGTGGTGTGACGTTAACGTACGTACGTAAAATATGTAACGTGTCGGTAGTACGTTGGAATAAATGTGTATGTGCCTTTTTCAAAAAATTTGAATATATATATATATATATAAATGTATATATGGCATGTATATTTATGTGAGAGGAGGAGAAGGAGACTTTCCTTTCTTAATCTTGTTGCCTTTGTTCCTTGTCCAAATGTTGCTTCCTTTAATGAACTACTTAGTTTAATTAACTAAGTACTTCACTTAATGAACTAGTTTAGTTCATTAATGGTGGCACCTGAAAATAGTACAAACACAACAAATGTTTGTCATTTGATGTAAGCTTTAAAGCTTCATGGCTCGTTAGTACGACAACATTATATATGAACTATATAAGGCAAGTTATATGCAATATGTCATGCACATTTATGTCATGCACGTTTTTAAGCATATTTAAATCATACATTTCGAAATCACTCAAACCCCTTTTTCTCTACAGTCAATTCATGGGAACCAACCTGATTTCGTGATTCTCTAAGAAACAAGTTAGTGTAGCTCTTTCTACCACCGAATCTGAGTATATAGCCTTATGTTTATGCACTACCCAAATACTTTGGCTTAAATAACAACTTAGTGATTTTGGCATTAAAATGAGTAAGATTCCAATTTTCTGTGATAGCACGAGTGTGATCACTCTTTCTCGGAATCCGATACTTTATTCTAAGGCCAAACACATAGAAGTTCGATACCATTTTCTCCGTGACATGTTCAAAATGGGGACATAACCATAGATCATGTAAGAACTGATCGTCAAAAAGTTGAACTGGTTATGTAATAACTAATCATGTAAGTTGGCCATCTCCCCTTTAATAGGAAACCATGCTTCCTGAAACATTTTGCTTCTATATGTCCCTTCATTCTACAAAAGTTGCACTGTAATCTGCTATACCAGCGTGACTATGATCCCTGTGGCTTCCCGTAAGTACTTAGAATTCCTTTCTTCTATTCCACAAAATTCTTAGATTCAGAAGCGAGGTTAAAGCTCACTGCCACGACTTGCTGCTCACCACTGGCGAGTCGACTGCTATGGTTTGTTTGCCTTTAATGCTTCCGAACCATACCAAACGCTTTCTTAACCGAAGACAGAGGTGTGGTCATCAATATCTGAGACTTAACATGCATGTATTCTTCATTCAGCCCTTTCAGGAATTGTATCAAATAATCCTTCTCAACATACATCTTCATTTTGTCTAGCATACCACAGTGACATTTAAGGTCACACTCACACATAGGCAGAGGCCTTAATATCTGTAACTCATCCCATAATATTTTCAGCCTAGTAAAATACTCAGTTACTGAAGAACTACCTTGTTTTGTTGAATGAATATCTTCGATCAGATCTGACAACCTAAAGGGATCATCATCAGAAAACCTTTCATTGAGATCTTGCCAAACTTCTATTGTTGTGTCTATCCACAACACACTCTGAGATATCGATGGACTAACAGATTTTAGGAGCCAAGGAAGGACCATGTTGTTGCACTAAGTCTAAGCGTCAAACTTACTGTCGGTCGAAACTGGAACCTTAACACTTCCAGTGACAAAGCCCGCTAATTTTTAGACAAGAGAGCCATTGTCATGGCTCTTGACCACAGATGATAGTTGCTCCCATTGAAGACAGGTTGAACAAGAACAAAAGAAGAATTCTCATTAGGATGAAGATAGAAGGGACTAAAAGGAGTAATTTTGTCCGAAGATGGAGAACTGGATGCCATTGAAATCAGATGAAATTAAACCAAACCAAGAACAGGAAGATCAATAATCCACAAAATATAGCTGAACCTACAGCTCTGATACCATGTAAAAAATCGTTATGTGCAAATTTGCATATTTGCAGAAAGGTTGCACGGGAGAAGAATGAGAGGAAGAAAGAGAAAAGAGAGAAAAGTGTGCAAGAAAGGATAACTGACAGGAGAGAGAATCACTTTTCTGATTCACATCAATTCTGAGAAAAGTTACAATTGTTCTCCTACACAATCTACCTTTTATACTAATTGGTTGTCGTATCCTTCAAGCTATCAGTGAAGTGACATTGTTTATCTGAGTATTTACAAAGAATAAATAAATACTGTTAAGTGCTAAAACAACACCGTATTGTTAAGTAGCTCTTCCCCCTTTCTTAGCGTCCACAATCTTCCTCTTTTTTTGTTTGGCTGCCATGCCGACCTAACTGTAGCGCCCCGCCCGGTTACATCGTTCCGGTTCGGTTAGCCCGCCGTACTCGTCTAGGAGTACCAAGCGTGTTTGTCACCTTACATACATGAATAGCACATACTCATGGATAGATCAACAAAACAGTGGATTTAAACATAACCGCAGTACATACAACGTAGTCATAAAATACATACGGTACATTAGTTCATACAAACCCCAAAAGCTTTAGTTCAACGCGCATGGTACATAATACTGGAATTAATAGTACATTCTACAGTCAAATAAGTCTCCTGTACTAATCAAGCCTCGTTTTCTCCGGCGACGTACTCCATCTCAAAAGTTTGGTTCTCTGAAAAATAATATAACAACAACGGTCAGACGAAATAAATTTGCCTGGCAAGTATACCACTTAGATCCCCTACGCGGATCAAATAAGCTGTGAACAGGCAGCGGAAGTAAAAGATTTATAGTAGAAAGTAATACCTGTCTTTTCGCAACTGGTTATAACAACACAGAACTAGCAAATCATATACTCGACAAAATAAACATAATAGCATAAACAAAAGATCTCTAGTCTACCTAGGTTACAACAATGTAGTCGTCAACTAACTCATACTACATGTCATCACCTTAGCATCTAATCGTTAAACTTAGGGTAGCTCTAAGGGTTGCGCAGAATATACGTGACTGTAAAATAAATTCAGGTTCATAACTTAAAATTTGCCATGGGATGAAGTCATCATAAAAATTCCTTGTCAAAGCTTTTTGTGTCGTAATCTAGTACTTATGTGATGGCCATTGAAATGTAAGAACAATATCTAGCGACATCCGGAATGATTCTTCCGTAAAGTTACGTATACTGTAATCCGTACATCACACGAATAGGTAACTATACGTTGACGCGCCGGCCATGAACCCAAGCTCTTCACAAGGTGTTCAAGACTCAACACAAAACAATTCGGTAGCCATGTTCTTCACATGGTATTCACCCGACTCATCGTACATAGGAGGGTTCGACAGCCAAGCTCTTCACAAGGTACAACCCGATACCCAACATGTAATGTAAGGTTCAAGAGCCATGTTCTTCACATGGTGTTCACAAGAACCTTACACTTGTCGCATTAAGAAACTTCCGTCTCGTAGGTACAGTTCTCTACATTTCCATACACTTCATACATGTCATAAAATAATGTCGTGAATCATGTTATAAACATACTGCGAAACGTTGGTATCTTTAAAATTGCAAACCTTTTGAGAAAGTCTATGTTGCCATAAATCATGCTTTTCTTTTCGCAAAGGGGTAGAAAATGTCCAACGGTTTTAATTCCACATTTGCCGGAGAAAAATTCTGTTTTCGTAATGTTTCTAAATTTCGGTTCATAGGTCGCATAGCGTTCTCGTTTGGCGTTCTACGATCATCATCTTAGAACTATGTCTCATACTTAGTTTGTACACGCTATAAACACAAGCAATACTCCGTAAATGCCCTTATGAGGGCCGATCTTGAGGCTTCTCAAAACAGCCCGGATTTCGCCTAATATTGCAAAACAACCCCGAGTTGAACTTAATTCTTAAACGCTCTCATAAACAGCCCACTCCGAAGGCTAAGTAGCTTCCATCACCACCTAAGAACCTTACACATCATATGAAATAGTAAATAGAAGCATGGAACAATGTCACATATAAAATTTACATATTACATATTCATACGTACATACTATATACATTCATAGCATACCTTATTAAGTAACCAGTACTCCAAGTGATATATAAAAGAAACAAATGAATTCTTCCATCCTAATATGCACCAAGGCCGTGAGCCATACCCCCCCTACACACATATTTTATCTCAAGTGTACACACCTTAGTGGTTCTAACATACCTAAATACTTATTTCTTTGATGCAATTGAATTACTAGTCACTTTCATTAAATGAAAACCAAATGACTACACTTAAACCTATCAAATACATAATTATGCCATATTCCTCTAAAACAAACTTTAAGCAAACATAGAACCATAAGAAAACATAGGATGAATATGGCACTAACATATGGACTTCTTAGTTTCAAGTACCTAATTATTTACTTAAAAGATATCATCTTTTGGCCTAAAATAGGAGGGGAAAAACAGCCCCTAAAATCCAGCCCACATACAAAAGGGAATAAAGTGACCATCTTGATGAAAACATAGCAACCAAGTTCTTAAGGAATGTTAATTTGTGATGCCTCACAATTTCATTCTCAAGAACATAAAACATATGAACACAACAAAAATAACCTAACATATGGAAAGATGGTCACCTAGTATACACATAAAACATAATGGAAAAAAATATTCAATATTTACAATGTCAAAGATTCTAGCTTGTCCTTAACAAGCTTCTTTTAATTTCTCAAATTCCATGTGCATGCCCACGGTACCCCCCTAGACATCACAACACATATTTTTCATTTATGTCCCACGTACGGTACCCCCCCTAGACATCACAACACATATTTTACATTTATATCACACATTCAAGAACTTTTACATATTCAAAAATAACATGTTTATATACTTTTTGAAATATGTTGAAACTAAGCTCATTTGACCCATTTTGATAGCAATATAATACTAAGACTTTCACAAATAAACATAGTTGATCCAAACAATTTACTTGCCTCTTGAGTCTAGAGTGTAAGGAGGGTTAGTTGTAGTCTCCTACGAGTGGATGTATTGAGCTTGGTTGTTGAACAAAAATCTCCACCACCACCCTGGAAGGTGACCGGCCGAACATAGGGGGAAGAAGGGAAAGAATTTTTTTTTCTTAGTATATAAATGTAAATTATAAGGATATTTAAGAAGAATTCTCTAAGAAGATCTTACCTTGATGTTGGAGGAAAAATGTTTAAGCTTGAGATTGTCTCAATTGTGGATAGCTACTTGAGTCCTTCTCCTTATGCTCCAAAGAAGGCCACGGTCTTGGGTTTTTTTTTGTGGGGAGTGAAAATCCTTCTTGTCTCAAAATGAGAGAATAGAGAGATTGTTTAGTGGTTTTGGAATTCTTTTCTAATAGCTGGAATATCTAAATGTTGGGTGGCTATTTGTTGGCCTCCTGACCGAAACCTATGAGGGAGAGGGGAAATGATGACTAATTCTTGGAGCAGGGAATTTGAAGGCTTTTGTGGGTTTTAAGAAAGTGCATGTTTAGCATATTACTTTTGAGAAGCTTTTTAGGTTAGCCTTTTTTAGCTTCCTGTTTAAGAAGGACAAATAAAATACAATTGAAGACAATTTGTGTCTCACATGGCCGGTTGGGGGTAGCATTTTGGGAGGTATTATTATTTATTTATATTTTTTTTTGTCCTTATGCTAAACACCACTTTAATTAAGTAAGTTTGTACAATTTGAAGTAACATATTGTAACTACTATAGGGTCTTGTCTAGTTGTTAAAATAGACTCTTAATCTCCCGTTTTTTATATATATAAGTAAACACGACATGTTGAGTCTAGTGATCGTTATGACGGTGGGTCGTAACATTCCCCCCTCCTAATAAAAAGTTTCGTCCTCGAAACTAACGTACCTCAAGTGAATAGTTGAGGAAATTGCTCGCGCATTGATTGTTTCGGCTCCCATGTCGCTTCCCGTTCGGAGTGATGGTTCCACTGGACTTTCACGAACGGAATCGTACGCCTTCTTAACACTTGCTCCTTTCGGTCAATAATCTTTACCGGAATCTCTTCGTATGAAGCATCGCACTGAATCTCAACTGTCTGTGGTTCTAATATGTGGCTCGGGTCGGCGATGTATCGTCGAAGCTGGGATACATGGAATACATCATGCATCTGAGATAATGCAGGAGGTAACGCCAGTCGATACGCAACTGTTCCTACTTTGTCTAAAACCTCGAAGGGCCCGATATAGCGAGGACTTAGTTTCCCTTTAACGCCAAACCTCATGACTCTTTTAAACGGCGACACTCTTAGATAAGCTTTTTCACCAACCTCAAACTCGAGAGGACGCCTTTTAGTATCCGCCCATGATTTGCTGCGATCCTGTGCTGCCCTCAATCGACTCCTTATCAATTTTACCTTTTCAATGGTTTGCTATATTAGCTCTGGTCCAATAAGGGTCTTCTCACCCACTTCATCCCAGTACAGTGGGGATCGACATTTCCGCCCGTAAAGTGCCTCAAACGGTGCCATGCCGATCGAGCTGTGATAGCTATTGTTATATGAAAATTCCATCAACTTAACTGCCTTATCCCAACTACCTTGGAAGTCCATGGTACAAGCGCGAAGCATATCTTCCAAAGTCTTTATAGTACGTTCCGATTGACCGTCGGTCTGAGGATGGAATGCCGTGCTCATCCTGACTTCCGTTCCCATTGCTAGTTGAAAAGCCTGCCAGAATCTTGCGGTGAATCGCGAATCGCGATCGCTGACAATGTTGGCCGGAATACCATGTAAGCACACAATGCTATCTATATACATCCGTGCCAATTTCTCCACTGAAGCTTTAATCGGCATTGGTAGAAAATGTGCTGATTTAGTGAGACGATCTACAATTACCCAAATTGTGTCATTACCATTTCGCGTCTTAGGAAGGCCTGTGACGAAGTCCATGGTGATATGATCCCATTTCCATTTGGGAATTTCCAATGGTTGAAGTAACCCAGCAGGTCGTTGATGTTCAGCCTTGACCTGTTGACACACTAAACACCGCTCGACAAAACTTGCGATCTGACGTTTCATTCCGTTCCACCAATAGTTTCGTTTCAAATCCTGATACATTTTGGTAGCTCCTGGATGAATGGACAGTCTTGAGTTATGAGCCTCCTTCATCACTTCCTTCCTTAAGTCCTCACTGTTTGGCACGCATAGACGGTCCCTGGAACCAAAGACTGCCATCTTTGTGAATCTGAAAGTCCTTATGTGTTTTGTCCTTTAGCTTATCAGAAATCTTGATCATTTCTTCATCGTTTTTCTGTGCCTCCTTAATGCGATCAATCAGAGAAGGTGTGATCATAAGAGTCGCCAACACATTAGCCGTAGACTCGACTATGTCCAATTCAAATTCTGCCATATCCCTTTCTAATGGAGTCTGTCGGGCATGACTGGATTTCCGACTCAACGCATCTGCTACTCGATTTGCTTTGCCCGGGTGATAGTGGATTTCTACGTCATAATCTTTGATTAGTTCCAACCATCTGCGCTGTCTCATATTTAGTTCCTTTTGAGTGAAAAGATATTTCAAACTCTTATGGTCCGTGTAGATCTCACATCTTTCGCCGTACAGATAATGTCTCCAAATTTTTAATGCGAACACCACCGCAGCAAGTTCCAAGTCGTGTACTGGGTAGTTTTGCTCATATGGTTTTAACTGTCGGGAAGCGAAAGCAATCACCCGATCATTCTGCATTAAAACACAGCCCAAACCATTCTTGGAGGCATCGCTGTAAACCACAAATCTATCCCCCGATACTGGTTGAGCAAGTACTGGTGCCGTGGTCAACCTCTTTTTCAGCTCATTAAAACTCTGCTCACATTCTGCTGTCCATTCAAACTTGACCTTCTTCTGAGTCAATCGTGTCAAAGGAACAGCTATGCGGGAAAATCCTTCTACAAACTTTCGATAATATCCGGCTAAGCCGAGGAAACTCCGTACCTCTGTTACATTCGTGGGTCGTGGCCATTCTGTGATAGCTTCCACCTTTTTAGGATCTACAGAAATGCCCGCTTCGGATATGATATGTCCTAAAAACGCCACACTGCGGAGCCAAAATTCGCATTTACTGAATTTCGCATACAACTTCTTTTCTCGGAGTATGCTCAGAACTATCCTTAGATGCTCTGCATGAGAGTCTTCCTCTGGAGAATAAATCAGAATGTCGTCGATAAATACCACCACAAACTTGTCTAGCTGCTCTCGAAACACCGAGTTCATCAAGTCCATAAAAGCAGCCGGGGCGTTAGTCAATCCGAACGGCATTACTAAGAATTCATAATGGCCATACCGGGTACGGAATGCAGTTTTCGCCACATCCTCAGTTTTAATCCGTAATTGATGATATCCAGAGCGAAGGTCGATCTTGCTAAACACTTTGGCACCCTTTAATTGGTCGAATAAGTCATCAATTCTTGGCAACGGGTATTTATTCTTGATAGTAATTTTATTCAATTCGCGGTAATCAATACAGAGACTCATGGTACCATCCTTCTTCTTGACAAAGAGTACCGGAGCGCCCCAAGGAGAAGCACTAGGACGGATGAATTTCTTGTCAAGTAACTCTTGTAACTGCACCTTTAACTCCTTTAGTTCGGCTGGAGCCATCCGATAAGGCGTTTTAGAGATAGGCTCGGCACCTGGCACGACATTAATCTCGAATTCTACTTCACGCTCCGGAGGCAACCCGGGAAGGTCCTCTGGGAAAACATCTGAAAATTCTTTTACTACTGGGACGCTGTCAAGAGGTGGTAATTCGGTCTCCTGGTCAGCGCTTATAGCATAGACAAGAAATCCCGTATTTCCTTTTCTCAAGGCCCGCCAAGCTTGAGCCACCGTTAGATAGGTCTTTTGTGGAACCTTCTTTATCTTTGAACTTCCCTGATATATAACTTCATCTTGTGCCGGTGTCTGAATAATGACTCGCTTCCCTCGACAATCGATCTGGGCATGATTTTCGAATAGCCAATCCATCCCTAAAATGATGTCGAAGTCCCTCATTTGAATCGGAATTAGATCCGCAGCAAATTTTCGCCTCTCAAATTCTAGTTCGCAATTCTTATAAAGATTATGAGATACGATCACTTGATCGCCTGCGGCTTGAACGCGATAAGGCGTCTCTAACCTCCTGGGACTCCCACTTAGGTTCTTAGCAAACTTCTTAGATACAAAGGAGTGGCTCGCGCCACTATCGAATAACATATTTGCTGGTATACTATTAACTAAAATAGCACCTGAGACGGCAATAAAACAAGCATGCAATTTCATACTAGGGTATTATGATCAGAACATAAACTAAGATGTCGTAACTTTAAATGGTACCTGTAACCACATTGGGTGTGTCCTCCACCTCTGCATCAGTCATAATGTGCACTCTAGCATTAGTTTGTGGTCGGCCTCGCTGCTGCCGCTGAGCGTTCTCCGTCTGCACTTTCTCGGTGCATCCCCTAGCGAAATGACCTTCCTTGCCCACAACGATAACATGCTCCAGTACCCTTTTTGCACTCACCCCAATGCGGCCTTTCACAGGAAGGGCATCGAGGAATACCCTGCGAAGTGTTCCGACTCTGAGACTGTTGTCCAGAAGGCTGCTGTCGCTGCGGCTGGGTGGTACGCTGAATCTGCTGTTGCATACTTCCCTTACTAGAATCTCCCCCTCTCATAGCTTTTGCCCCACGGCCCTGCCCGGAACTGCTGAGTTCTCGTGATCTCTTACCTCGCATCTCCTCGTCTCTTCTCTGAATCTCCTCCTCAATCCGATAGCTATCAATCAAGCATCTCTGCAAATGTCTTGGGCTTGGAACTAACTATCCATGTCCTGATTCGAGTACTCAACCCACGCAGAAATTTAGACATCTTCAGTTTTTCATCTGACATGATAGTGGGAACAAATCGTCCCAACGCAGTGAATCGACTCGTATAGTCAGCGACAGACATGCCCGCTTCTTGCCGAAGTGACTCAAATGCGCTAACCTTTCTCTCAGTCACCGAGGGAGGGAAATAATACTTGGTTAAAGTCCTCCAAAACTTATCCCATGGTATCAGTCGAGGCAAAGGCTGCATATTAGTTTTCCACCACTGATTAGCCTCGCCGATCAGGAATGGACGTATCACCTGCGCCTTAAATTCGGTAGGAACCTGTATCAGTTCAAAGCAATTTCTCGCTTCATCCAGCCATTTTTTCAGCTTCATCCGGATTAGAACCGCCCTCAAAAGATGGAATCCGAGCTCTCTTCATGGCCTCAAAGTAGTAGTGAGCATCACGCGACTGATTACGTGGAGAGGAAGGAGGTGCAGCCTGTGCATGGAACATATTCTGACTCATCTGAGCCATAGTCTGCATGAATGCCTGAAAGGCGCTGAAATCTGGTGTCGGCTTGTTGTCGGATAATACGTGTATCCAGGTGGCGGAGGAGGGTACTGCCCTGGTGGAGGATACTGCCCAGATGGCTGCTGTGTCTGCTGAGGTTGCGCATGATAAGGTCCATATGAAGGAGGAGGAGGCGGCATCTGTGCCTGTGTGGGCGACATATGCGACTGTGGAGGAGGGGCCCGCTGCTGAAGGGGCTCTGGCTCAGGAGGGGAATGTGGAGTCTGCTCTTGCGCCGGAAGCTGAATAGCTCTGCGCGATCTCCCACGGTTTCCACGAGGTCTATCAGACATCCTATAAACATGTACACCACTAGGTAAGTTTAATAAAACATATAACTTAAATTCCCTATGCCAGGTTGTAACACCTAATTTTTAGTTTCAGAGTATGATTCAACTTAGTCTAAGATCATATCTTAAGTTCCTAAAGAAAGTGTTAAATCCATTGTCCTGCCAGTGATCTAGAGCCTTAGGCTCTGATACCACCTGTAGCGCCCCGCCCGGTTACATCGTTCCGGTTCGGTTAGCCCGCCATACTCGTCTAGGAGTACAAAGCGTGTTTGTCACCTTACATACATGAATAGCACATACTCATGGATAGATCAACAAAACAGTGGATTTAAACATAACCGCAGTACATACAACGTAGTCATAAAATACATACGGTACATTAGTTCATACAAACCCCAAAAGCTTTAGTTCAACGCGCATGGTACATAATACTGGAATTAATAGTACATTCTACAGTCAAATAAGTCTCCTGTACTAATCAAGCCTCGTTTTCTCCGGCGACGTACTCCATCTCAAAAGTTTGGTTCTCTGAAAAATAATATAACAACAACGGTCAGACGAAATAAATTCGCCTGGCAAGGTAAACCACTTAGATCCCCTACGCGGATCAAATAAGCTGTGAACAGGCAGCGGAAGTAAAAGATTTATAGTAGAAAGTAATACCTGTCTTTTCGCAACTGGTTATAACAACACAGAACTAGCAAATCATATACTCGACAAGATGAACATAATAGCATAAACAAAAGATCTCTAGTCTACCTAGGTTACAACAATGTAGTCGTCAACTAACTCATACTACATGTCATCACCTTAGCATCTAATCGTTAAACTTAGGGTAGCTCTGAGGGTTGCGCAGAATACACGTGACTGTAAAATAAATTCAGGTTCATAACTAAAATTTGCCATGGGATGAAGTCATCATAAAAATTCCTTGTCAAAGCTTTTTGTGTCGTAATCTAGTACTTATGTGATGGCCATTGAAATGTAAGAACAATATCTAGCGACATCCGGAATGATTCTTCCATAAAGTTACGTATACTGTAATCCGTACATCACACGAATAGGTAACTATACGTTGACGCGCCGGCCATGAACCCAAGCTCTTCACAAGGTGTTCAAGACTCAACACAAAACAATTCGGTAGCCATGTTCTTCACATGGTATTCACCCGACTCATCGTACATAGGAGGGTTCGACAGCCAAGCTCTTCACAAGGTACAACCCGATACCCAACATGTAATGTAAGGTTCAAGAGCCATGTTCTTCACATGGTGTTCACAAGAACCTTACACTTGTCGCATTAAGAAACTTCCGTCTCGTAGGTACAGTTCTCTACATTTCCATACACTTCATACATGTCATAAAATAATGTCGTGAATCATGTTATAAACATACTGCGAAACGTTGGTATCTTTAAAATTGCAAACCTTTTGAAACAGTCTATGTTGCCATAAATCATGCTTTTCTTTTCGCAAAGGGGTAGAAACTGTCCAACGGTTTTAATTCCACATTTGCCGAAGAAAAATTCTGTTTTCGTAATGTTTCTAAATTTCGGTTCATAGGTCGCATAGCGTTCTCGTTTGGCGTTCTACGATCATCATCTTAGAACTATGTCTCATACTTAGTTTGTACACGCTATAAACACAAGCAATACTCCGTAAATGCCCTTATGAGGGCCGATCTTGAGGCTTCTCAAAACAGCCCGGATTTCGCCTAATATTGCAAAAACAACCCCGAGTTGAACTTAATTCTTAAACGCTCTCATAAACAGCCCACTCCGTAGGCTAAGTAGCTTCCATCACCACCTAAGAACCTTACACATCATATGAAATAGTAAATAGAAGCATGGAACAATGTCACATATAAATTTACATATTACATATTCATACGTACATACTATATACATTCATAGCATACCTTATTAAGTAACCAGTACTCCAAGTGATATATAAAAGAAACAAATGAATTCTTCCATCCTAATATGCACCAAGGCCGTGAGCCATACCCCCCCCCTACACACATATTTTATCTCAAGTGTACACACCTTAGTGGTTCTAACATACCTAAATACTTATTTCTTTGATGCAATTGAATTACTAGTCACTTTAATTAATGAAAACCAAATGACTACACTTAAACCTATCAAATACATAATTATGCCATATTCCTCTAAAACAAACTTTAAGCAAACATAGAACCATAAGAAAACATAGGATGAATATGGCACTAACATATGGACTTCTTAGTTTTCAAGTACCTAATTATTTACTTAAAGATATCATCTTTTGGCCTAAAATAGGAGGGGAAAAACAGCCCCTAAAATCCAGCCCACATACAAAAGGGAATAAAGTGACCATCTTGATGAAAACATAGCAACCAAGTTCTTAAGGAATGTTAATTTGTGATGCCTCACAATTTCATTCTCAAGAACATAAAACATATGAACACAACAAAAATAACCTAACATATGGAAAGATGGTCACCTAGTATACACATAAAACATAATGGAAAAAAATATTCAATATTTACAATGTCAAAGATTCTAGCTTGTCCTTAACAAGCTTCTTTTAATTTCTCAAATTCCATGTGCATGCCCACGGTACCCACCCTAGACATCACAACACATATTTTCATTTATGTCCCACGTACGGTACCCCCCTAGACATCACAACACATATTTTACATTTATATCACACATTCAAGAACATCTATATATTCAAAAATAACATGTTTATATACTTTTTGAAATATGTTGAAACTAAGCTCATTTGACCCATTTTGATAGCAATATAATACTAAGACTTTCACAAATAAACATAGTTGATCCAAACAATTTACTTGCCTCTTGAGTCTAGAGTGTAAGGAGGGTTAGTTGTAGTCTCCTACGAGTGGATGTATTGAGCTTGGTTGTTGAACAAAAATCTCCACCACCACCCTGGAAGGTGACCGGCCGAACATAGGGGGAAGAAGGGAAATAATTTTTTTTTCTTAGTATATAAATGTAAATTATAAGGATATTTAAGAGAATTCTCTAAGAAGATCTTACCTTGATGTTGGAGGAAAAATGTTTAAGCTTGAGATTGTCTCAATTGTGGATAGCTACTTGAGTCCTTCTCCTTATGCTCCAAAGAAGGCCACGGTCTTGGGTTTTTTTTTGTGGGGAGTGAAAATCCTTCTTGTCTCAAAATGAGAGAATAGAGAGATTGTTTAGTGGTTTTGGAATTCTTTTCTAATAGCTGGAATATCTAAATGTTGGGTGGCTATTTGTTGGCCTCCTGACCGAAACCTATGAGGGAGAGGGGAAATGATGACTAATTCTTGGAGCAGGGAATTTGAAGGCTTTTGTGGGTTTTAAGAAAGTGCATGTTTAGCATATTACTTTTGAGAAGCTTTTTAGGTTAGCCTTTTTTAGCTTCCTGTTTAAGAAGGACAAATAAAATACAATTGAAGACAATTTGTGTCTCACATGGCCGGTTGGGGGTAGCATTTTGGGAGGTATTATTATTTATTTATATTTTTTTTTTGTCCTTATGCTAAACACCACTTTAATTAAGTAAGTTTGTACAATTTGAAGTAACATATTGTAACTACTATAGGGTCTTGTCTAGTTGTTAAAATAGACTCTTAATCTCCCGTTTTTTTTATATTTAAGTAAACACGACATGTTGAGTCTAGTGATCGTTTATGACGGTGGGTCGTAATACTAACCTTCCTCTGCTCTGCTGACCTGAGCTTCTCTCCCAAGCTTGATACTGTAATCCTGCAATACTTCCTTACATCTACTCTTGTTGTGCTCTGCAACAGAGCTGACTTGATCTCCAATCTCAGCTCGGCCAACTGAGACTTGCACACCATTGATTCTCATGCTTCCTCGACTTCTCCCTCATCCTCTTCTTGGTCACACGACTCAGCTCAGGCAGTCAGTCTGGCATCCTCAGGCTCAGCTCAGTCAACCAATTCAGCACTGGTTTTAACACCCCCCTCTCGCAACCTGGCCAGTTGAAAAAGACTTGACACATTCAATGCCTCCAACATGTGATAAAATTTTCGTACATCCAAAGCCTTTGTAGATATATCTGCAAGTTGTTGAGAAGTATGTATTGCCATAGGCTGCAACAGGCGAGATTGAACTTTCTCTTGAACAAAGTGACAATCAATTTCGATATGCTTAGTTCTTTCACTACATACGGGGTTGTCAGATACATGTACTGCACTCTTATTGTCACAAAAAATGGAAATAGGTAGTCGTACTTCAACCTTTAGGTCACCCAACAGATAGGTTAACCATTGAATTTCACATGCTCCCAATGCCATTGCTCTGTATTCGTCTTAGCCAAACTACGAGATACCGTTTGCTACTTCTTTGACTTCCAAGAGATTAATGATGGTCCAAGAGATGCACTAAAACTAGATATAGATCTCCGAGTATCATGGCACCCCCGCCCAACCAGAATCCGTATAAATAATGAGCTTCAGATCGCTGTTAGATGGATAAAACATCCCTTGTCTAGTATTAAGTTTTAGATACCTTTGAACTCTATATGCTTCTCTGAGAGGTTGGTGCCTCAAGAAATTGATTCAGCTGTTGTGTCACACAACTAATGTCAGGTCAGGTGATATTGAGATATATATCAGTTTCCTAGCCAACCGTGTATAAAAGGTGTTGTCTGGCAACAGAGGTGAATCCCCATTTGACAACTTTACACTTGAGTCTGTTAGTGAATAAGTAGAGAGTAAATCCACTGTATATCTCCTTTGTGACATGGCTAGCCCATTCTTCGATCTTGCTACCTCAATTCCAAGGAAATATCTAAGTGTTCGAATATTCTTGATACTGAATTCATCATCCAAATGCCCCTTAACCTTGTCAATAATCTCAAGATTGTTACCTGTCAAAATAACATTGTCAATATATACTAACAAGTGCAATAAATCATTTCCCTTGTGATATGTAAACAAACTGTAATCATGATAAGATTTCTTGAATCCTTGTTTCAACAAGGCCTGCGTCAATTTTTCATTCCATTCTCGGCTAGATTGTTTAAGCCCATACAACAACTTATGCAGCTTACAGGCCATCCCCTGCTTCGTTACCTCAGATCTCAGAGGTTAGCTTCATGTATATTTCTTCCTTCAAATACCCATGTATAAAAGCATTGTTAATATCCAACTGTTGCAAGTGCCAACCCAGAGCAGCAGTTGCAGGACCTGTAAGGCACCACTAGAAGGAGGGGGTTGAATGATGGGTGTGGAAAATTTGGTTTTTAAAATGTTTTGACCCAAATACCCAACATCTGAAAACAGTTTCTGTTTTTAGGTCCTGTTTTGAAACGTTTGAAAATCTAGGTTACAGGCCTTGAAAAATTCTGAAATTTGGAGAGATTCTAATCTCAGATGTTCTGAGTATCTCCTAAAAATTTCAGATCCAAACTCAACCTCTAACTCCTTGAAAAATTGTTTGTGCTCAGATTGCGTAAATCTGCCAGAAACAATAATCTGATTTGAAATTTTATTCCGATTAATCCGTAACTCCAAATGGTCTGAAACTTTAATGAAAACCCCCTTAAGATATGTATTTTGATGATTTGAAACAGTTTTGAATAATTCCTTTGGGAAGTATGTCAAATACGTTCAAGTTCTCAACCTTTGCAAATCTGAAAATCAGATTACACTAGTCTCATAACTATTAGCGTTTGATTGACTTATACTTATCCAAAAGGGTTGATATTTGCGCCAAATAAACTTAAGAGGTGTGGCTATGTTTCTGCAAATTTTGGTAATTTTTGAAAGTCGTCTGATATTTTTACTAATGCAATGAAAACGATACAAAGTGCTGGAAACTGAATGTAAAGTGCTGAAAGTAATAACACCGAGAATTTTATACTGGTTCGGTTAACACAACCTACTCCAGTCTTCGAGGACACCTTCCTCAGTTATCACTAATCACAAAATAACACCTTATCACAAGGGTTTCTGGAGTTACAGACCAACTCCAACCCTTTACACAAACGTTACATGCAATCACACCTTTCACGAACACCACCACCGAACGAATGAAGGATTGATCACACCTTGATCAACCTTTTACAATTTAAACGTGTATGGTGGTCTAATCAAAGCCTATTCAATATGTTTGAATATGAGTACAACAGGCTTGAGAGAGAAGGAGAAGAAGAATGTAGAAGAAGAGAGTAGAAGACACATTTTGTACTTGAGAGATTATGAGAATTGTCTTGCTTTTGTTTGGCTCTCTTCTCTTCTTTTTAAGTCAAGTTGGCCGCCCACCCTAGGGCTTCATCCCATCTTGAAAATTCTCTTTTAAGTCCTTGGAAGAATGCCTTGTATAGATTTGACATCAACTTGCTTACTTGGCAACACTTGGTTGGATGATTGTCTTGGCCTTACTTACTTGGCACTCCTTGATTGGATGAAATTTGTCATCACTTGATGACTGTAAAAATATGAGAATTACACTTAAAACATGTGCCAAATTATTAGTAAAAACCTTGTCAAATATCACATAATTAATCCCACTTAATTTGCAAAATAAATTTATCTCAATCAAGACCAAGAATTCGGCCACTCCTTTGTCTCACATGCTGAAATTTTCAGCATGTGCTAAATCTCAAGATCTTCAAATTATTACCATATTATCATCACATCAATCCCTTGAAAATGGAGAAGCAAATTTGTTAAAATCAAGACTCAAATTTCGGCCACCCTTAATTCACACATGCTGAATTTTCAGCATGTGTTATATTTGTAACATAGTTTGAAATATTACCTTGTGTAGCTCCCTCTATTATGCCACTAACCTTGTGTAGTTCATTCTCCACCAATCAAGATGCCAACTAAGCTCCACATAAGCTCCATCAAGCTGTCTTAGGCGTGTGATGTAGAATTTCCATGTGCTGATTTTTATTTTTGTAAGCTTTTTAAAATAGTGCACAATAATTACACACATATGGTATATTTCAATCAGCACTAATTTGTATATTCCAGAATACTTTAGTATGTAATGAATATGTAAAAGTGTCTAGATACATGTTACATGTCATGCAAAAAAACTTTCCATGTGTCGTGTTTGTAGAAAACCGAATTATCGACTTTTGTCAATTACACGATTTTTCTCCGATTAAATTCAAACATTTTGCACATGTTATATATATTATGTCACACATAATATACATAGAATAACTTGAATATTCAGCTCTAAAGGCTGATTAAAAGTGGCGCCTACATGTGCTTAAAAAGTGAATTTGGAATCTCCACAATTTGGCCTTAATTGGGGATGATTTGTGTGTGCCAACATGGAATGGTTTTATGGCTGAGTGTACCATGTTAGCCACGAAATTTTTGTCCATTTTTGAAGTGTAGGGGTTGTCCATCTATATATGGCAAGTATGTGACACGTTAGCGATGTTTCGGTAGTCACCTGGTACCACAATTTTTGATTTTCAACTTTGTAATGTGTCGTAATAATTTTGTCATCACCATGAATTATATCATATGATATAAGACTTGAATATACTCATAAATATGAGGTAAGTATAGTGGTGTGACGTTGACGTACGTTCATAATATATAACGTGTGGGTAGTACGTTTGAATATATATGTATTGTGCCTATAAAAAAATCTGAATATATATATACATATATATATATAAATACATATAAAACGTGTGATATAATAAGGAGAGGAGACTTTCCATTTCCATGTTTGTTGCCATCATGCCTTCTCCAAGTATATCTCCATTTAATGAACTGCTTAGTTCATTTAACTAAGTACTTCACTTAATGAAATAGTTTAGTTCATTAATGCTGGCACCTGAAAATAGTTCAAACACAACAAATGTTGCCATTTGATGTAAGCTTTAAAGCTTCATGGCTTGTTAGTACGGCAACATTATATATAAAGTAAATAAGGCAAGTTTGTCACAAAAAACGTGTCAAGTCATAAATTGTGTCATGCATTTCTTTAGCACACGTTATTTAAATCATGCATTTTTGTGAATCACTCAAACTCTTTTTCTCAACAGCAGTTAGTGCTAGTAATTTATGTACTTTAGCCAACTTAGAAACAAGAGAAACGTCTCATGGTAATCTATTCCTTCCTGTTGAGTTAACCCCTTAGCCACTAACAGTGCCTTTGTACCGCTGAATATCTCCATTGGGCTGAAACTTCAACTTGCTTACACCCATTTGCATCCCACTGCTTGTTTGTTTGGAGGTTATTTCACAATGCTCTAGGTTCCATTTGCCTCCAGGACCTTGACCTCTTCCTTCATTTCTTCTTGCCGCTCCTTATGTTCACAGTCTCAGCAAAGCTATTAGGTTCAACATAATTATCTAAACTATATTAAATGCTTTAAACTTAAAAGAACACCCATCGTAATATGTGTAGTAACCAAGAGGATAAAGGGTTTTGGTTACATCGATAATATTAGAGATGAGCAGGAGGTCTTCTTGTTCTGGCAGACCTTCTGAAAGTGTCTGGTGCTGGAACGTGATCAGTCAAGGTCTCAGTTGACTCAGGAGGAATGCGCTAGGCAGCTTGGCCTTGGGAGAGAAATGGTGCTAGGTAGCTCGGCCCTTGGGAGGAATGGTGCTAGGTAGCTCAGTCGATGGTTCATTCAGCTCTATAAAGGACCAGGAAGGTGATATGGGACATGATCTTGACCAATGAGGATTGTTGTTGAAGGGGAAGAGATGTTCATGAAAAGACAGCATCTCGTGAAATAAAAATTTTCCCTGAGGTGTGCTCAACGAGTATGTAACCTTTCATTGATACGAGAAAACCCCAAAAAGGAATATTTGGAGCCTTCTATCGACAAAACTTTGCTCTTGCTATGAGCTGGGGTGCAGGAAAACACTTGGCTTCCAAATTACTTTCAATTGATTATACTCTGGTTCCTTCCATGTAATACTCTATAGGGGTTTATTTTGTAGAATGGGAGTTGGAAGTCTATTCATGAGATACATAACATGTAAAATGCAATACCCCCAATACTTAATGGATATTCCGGACTATAACCTGAGAGCTCGGACAAGACTTAGAATGTGTTGATGTTTGCATTCTACCAGTCCGTTTTGCTCGGGAGTGTTGACAAAGGAAGTTGATGTATTATTCCTTTTGACTCATAGAACAATGGAATGTTAAACTAAACACCGTTATCAGACCCTCACACGCTTAATTTTTATCAAATTGAGTGAGAACCATTTCTACGAACGATTTTAAACCAGATTAGCGACTTGCCCCTTTTGTTCATAAGGAATACCCATGTAAAAACAAGAATAATCATCAACAATAGTCAGAAAATATTGTTGATTATGAACAGTCGCATGATTGTAAGGTCTCCAAATGTCAACATGTATTAAGTCAAAACAAGACATGGTTTTGGATATTGATAATGGGAATGACTTTCTTTTTTGCTTGGCTAGAGGACAAACAGGGCAAACAAAAGTACATTCAGAAGAGTGAAATTTGTTGTCTAAGTTTAGCAAGACTTTAAGCGATGGATGACCCAAACCTATAGTGCCAAAATACAGCCGTAATCTTGATGGCTTGTGGTCTGATTTCAGCAAAACATGTGGCTGAACTCAATGGATTGGATGTTTCTATCTGTGAGGTCATCTCCAGGTGATATAACCTCCGTGCAACTCAGCTAAACCAATCTTCATCTGAGAAGCTCTGTCCTGAATCCGGTAGGAATTGTCAAAGAAGAAAGCAGAACTGTTAATGTCTTTTATGAGTTTTCCTAAGGACACCAAGTTGAAGGTGAAGGAAGGGACATGGAGGACATTGTAGAGTTTCAGACAAGGATCGAAGGCAACAGTGCCGATGTGACATACTGGGGCTAAGGATCCATTTGGCATTTTGACGTTCATGTTGGATACTGGTTTGTAAGATACGAAGGGAAAAAGTGAAAAAGAAATATGGCGTGTCGCTTCTGAGTCTAAAATCCATTTAATATGAGTTAGGTACTTACCTTGATCCAATACCTGTGCTTGATCAGTAAAATTTGCTCCAAGGACCTTCAACTGATTCTCCTGAGGTTGACTAGCCGAAGTATGATGATCTCGGACTTGGACACCCTGCAACAACTTCATAAGCTTACCGTACTGCTCCTTTGTTATTCCAACCAATGCCTCATTATCTTTGTTCCTTGAATCCAGTATAGTGTTATCCGAGATCACACTAACATGGTATGCAGCAGGTCCACCTCTGCCTCTCCCCTTTAATAGGAAATCATTCCTGAAGCATTTTGCTTCTATACATTCCGCAAAAGTTGCACTGTTCTGCTATACCAGCCTGATTATGATCCCTGTGGCTTCTCGTAAGTACCCAGAATTCCTTTCTTCTATTCCACAAAATTCTTAGATCCAGAAGCGGGGTTAAAGATCACTCCCATGACTTGCTGCTCAGCACCGGTGTGGTCATCAATATCTTCAGAACCATACCAAACGCTTTCTTAAGTGAATGCAGAGGTGTGGTCATCAATATCTAAGGCTTAACATGCGTGTATTCTTCATTCAGCCCTTTCAGGAACCGTATCAAATAATCCTCCTCAACATACATCTTCATTTTGTCCACCATACCACAGTGACATTTAGGGTCACACTCACACACAGGGGGGCCTTAATATCTGTAACTCATCCCACAATATTTTCAGACTAGTAAAACACTCAGTTGCTGAAGAACTACCTTGTTTGGTTGAATGATATCTTTGATCAGATCTGACAACCTAAAGGGATCGGAATCAGAAAACATTTCATTGAGATTTTGCCAAACTTCTACTACTGTGTGAATCCTCAGAATACTCTGAGATACGGATGGACTGAAAGAGTTTAGGAGCCAAGAAAGGACCATGTTGTTGCAGTGACTCCACGCATCAAACTTACTGTCTGTCAAAACTGAAACCTTAACACTTCAGTGACAAAGCCCAGCTTATTTTTAGACAAGAGAGCCATTGGCATGGCTCTTGCCCACGGATGATAGTTGCTCCCATGGAAGACAAGTTGAACTAGAACAAGAGAAGGATTCTCATTAGGATGAAGATATAAGGGACTAGAAGAAGTAATTTCGTTTGAAGATGGAGAATTGGATACCATTGAAATCAGATGAAATTAAATCAAACCAGGAACAGGAAGATCAATAATCCACAAAATACAGCTGAACCTACAGCTCTGATGCCATGTAAAGAAAATCGTTATTTGCAAATTTGCAGATTTGTAGAAAGGTTGCACCGGAGAAAAAGGAGAGGAAGAAAGAAAGAAAGGAGAGAAAAGTGTGCAGGAAAGGATAACTGACAGGAGAGAAAGAATCACTTTTCTAATTCACATCAATTCTGAGAAAAGTTACAATTGTTCTCATACGCAATCTATCTTTTATACTAATTGGCTGTCGTATCCTTCAAGCTATCAGTGAAGTGACATTGTTTATCCTAGTATATATAAAGAATAAATAAATATTGTTAAGTGCTAAAACGACACCGTATTGTTAAGCAGCTCTTCCCCCTTTCTTAGCATCCACAATCTTCCTCTTTCTTCGTTTGACTGCCATGCCAACCTGACCTTCCTCTGTTCTGCCGACCTGAGCTTTTCTCCTAAGCTCGGTACTGTAATCCTGCAATAGTTCCTTACCTCTATTCTTGTTGTGCTCTGCAACAGAGCTGACTTGATCTCCAATCTCAGGCCAACTGGGACTTCCACACCTTTAATTCTCGTGCTTTCCTGGATTTCTTCCTCATGCTCTGCTCAGTCACACGAATCAGCTCGGCCAGTCAATCCAGCATCCTCAAGCTCAGCTCAGCCAACCAGTTCAACACTGGTTTTAACAATGTGGACAAAGAATTATGAGACTTTTGAGGCTGTATTTCTGTTTATGAATCTATAAAAGTCTAATAACGTCTCTCGAATCTGACTAACTCATCTGAGCAAGTTGTCAGATGTGACATTTATATTACGTATTTAAAAGACGAGCAACCACAATATTACAAATAATATTTAAGTAGGTAAGTCATTTATCTAAACTAGTTTAGTAGTCATTGGAATTTTTATTAAAAGTTTGTATAATAACTTCCCTTCAATGACACCATCGAGATAGCTCTATGTACTAAACAACTGTGATGAGACCTAAACTCAGCTGCTTAATACGACAAGGGATGTCCACGTTAGTCAGCAGCAATCAACGAATGCCAAGCTCGGCGAATTCAGCCCTGTACCAGGATCACACCTTTTGACAGAGGTTGACTAGTCAGACTCGGTCGGGCCAGCTCTGCCTGGAGAAATTACAAGACTTCTTAAGGCGTAAGCTCTGCCTCAGCCTAGGTTAGCTCGGCCAAAGGCCAAAGTCCGGACCACTCAGCTGTCACTTGACCTGGTCACACGACGAGCTTAGTCTAAACTGGTTGACCTTCTCAGCCCGGCTCGGCAGAGCTCCTGCTTCTTATTCCCTTGGCCGAACCACAGTGTACTTAGGCAGGCTCCTGCCACTCAGCAAGCCTGGCCTCTCAGCCCAACACGTGGCGCCACTTGGCCCTCATGCAGCCTGAGACTGCTTGCAGTGCAATCATTTATCTCAACATGTTAGCCGCGCAAAGAAAAATTGCCAGCAACGCAACCGTCAGATGCCGCATGGTGACTATGCAAGCCAGAACTGCCACCAAAACACCCAGGTGTCATCACTACCTTTGCTCCAGGCCACGCAACCTTCAGCTTCAACAGCTATAAGTAGGAGCTTCTCCAGCAGTAGACGGACCAGGCCTACTGAAGTCTCTACAAGCCTTTTAGAAGCCACCTCAAGTCTCTTCCAAGTCACAGACAAAGAGTCCTCTCAGCTCGGCCAAATCTAAGCCAGAGCTCATCCACACAAACAGCCATGCTCTCAGTAAAAGAGTCCGAAACAGGTTGCTTCAACTTTTACTTACAGCATAAATCACATATAAAAATGCCCGAAACTGACTTGAGCGTCGGAGGGTTTTCCTCAGGGCATTGACCCTGGGCCTCTAACGTTGCCTTTTCTTCTCATGCTCTAGAGACGGACCCTAACAAGGAGCTAACAGAATACCACAAGGATCGACTCTGATCCACCTGGTGAAAGTCCGGCTTCATCAAACTGTACATGCAAGAAAGGACAATCTTGCGAATTGACCCCTTCAAGATATGGTTCAACCGTTCCAGCTGAAGGAGGAAATGTCAACACCAAATTAGTGTCAAATTAATGGAATTCGACATTCGATATAAGCAGCAAACACTACAATATATTGAAGTAAAATTATAATTTAAGAAGGATTGAAAGTTTCAACTGGGTAGGTGGAAACATATATGTATCCTAGTATTCCATATGGCGCCCATTCTGCAAGCCTATGAATGTTGTTGCATAGAAGGAGACACATTTCATGTGGGCAAAGTTTTCAATCTCATGGCTCCTAATAAAAAGGTAAATAAAATGTCACCGAGTCTTTAATTTAGCATTAGTTTTGTCCACAGTCATAATGTTGAAGTAACGTTTTATAATCTGGAAAATCAGCCTTTGGGATGCTTTTTGTGAGATAACTTATGCAAATAGAATAATGTTAAACAGCTTTTAACCTGTAGTACAGCTGTGTTGCTAGATAATGTACTAATACAGTATATTCAGAATTATTAAATTCCTATGAGTTCTATAATACTACAATAGTTGTTCAAAATTTATACCATCAGCATAGAAAGTTCAAGCAAAAGGCTAGTTATATTGTTCAGACAAAATCATTTTACAAAAATTCATGAAACGACCTTTTGCCACTAACTAGACATGTCTTCAATTATTTTTGCTGTATTTCCCACCTCAATTTCTCCTCCTTATTTTATGGTTGGTACTTTTTGGCTAAACCCATTTTCAATTATATGCCGTCATTCTCCTCTTTTTCAACTGTAAGTAACACATAAATGTTTGAAAAGTTTAAGTCGGCATATACGATAAGGTCATTGTCTTCCTTGTTGAACAATAGTTATTCCATCCACCATAATTAACAAGAAATCCCTTAATATAAGGTGATCCCTCATGATAGGTACTAGGATCATACTTCTGCATTCTTACACATTACATACACTTACATTCCCAATCTCAATTACAGCCTACTGGTTTAAGAAGCCTAAGCTCCTTCCTTTTTGTGTGTGTCTGTGTTTGTATGTCTCTGTGTGTGATCTTGTTCTCTAACACATGTTCGAAATTAGTGTCAAAAGATAGCTCGATTGGACCGGGCACATCAGACCTTGATGCAAAACACGTTCCTCTTAATCTCAATGACGGCCTACTTGCTTAAGAAGGCTGAGCTCGTATTGCTATTCTAATCTTCTTGTCTAACATATGTTCGGATTGTTAAGTTTGGTGGAACTGAAGTCAGCAGCCGGGCTGAGCTGCCGTGTTAAACTTAAACCAACCTGAATAGAATTTGGAGAAGTGAACTGTTGAGAAAAAGTGTTTGAATGATTTACAAATGCATGATTTAAATAGTACGAGTTCATGAAATGCACGAAAAAATTATTTGGCACGTTTTATGTGATATACATGCGTCATATCTTTATATATATTGTTGTCGTACTAACAAGCCATGAAGCGTTAAAGCTTACATCATATGGCAAACATTTGTTGTTTTGAACTATTTTCAGGTACCACAATTAATGAACTAAACTAGTTCATTAAGTAAAGTAATTAAGTTAATAAACTAACTAGTTCATTTAATGAAGACATATTTGATGGAAGCTACATGACAACAAATTAGGAAATAGAAAGTCTCCTCCCCATTTAATCTTACACGACATATATATATATATATATATATATATATATATATATATATAATATATATATTAATATATTCATATTTTTCTTAAAAATGCACAATACACATATATTTCGACGTACTACCCGTAGGACCTGTAAGGAACCATTAGAAGGGGGGTTGAATAGTGGGTGCGGAAAATTTGGTTTTTAAAATATTCTGACTCAAAAACCTAACTTCTGAAAACAGTTTCTGTTTTCAGATCCTGTTTTGAAACATTTGAAAGTCTAGGTTACAGGCCTTCCAAAATTCTGAAATTTGGAGAGATTCTACTCTCAGATGTTTTGAGTATCGCCTAAAAATTTCAGATCAAAATTCAACCTCTAACCCCTGTGAAATATTGTTCGAGGTCAGATTGCGCAAATCTGTCAGAAACACTAGTCTGATTTAAACATTTTATTCCGATTAATCCGTAACTCCAAATGGTCTGCAAATTTAGTGACAAACCCTTAGGATATGTATTTTAATGGGTTGAAACATTTTTGAAAATATCCTTTGGAAAGTATGTCAAATACGTTCAAGTTCCCAACCTTTGCAAGTCTGAAAATCAGATTGCACTAGTCTCAGAACTATTAACGTTTGAATGACTTATACTTGTCCAAATGAGTTGAAACTTGCGCCAAATGAAACTTAAGGTGTGGGTATGTTTTTGCAAAATTTTACAAATTTTGAAATTCGTTTTCTATTTTTATGATTGCGATGAAATGGATGTAGAATGCTGGAAACTAAAACTACTCAGCAGTAAAGTAAAGAACACAAGGAATTTTATACTGGTTCGGTTAAATCAACCTACTCCAGTCTTCGAAGACACCTTATTCAGTTATCACTAAACAAAATTAACACCTTAACATACGGGTTGCTGGAGTTACACACCAACTCCAACCCTTTACAAACGATACAAGCAATCACAACGATCACGAACACCACCACTGAACGGGTGAAGGTTTGATCACACCTTGATCAACCTTTTACAATAATGATGCGTGTATGGTGGCATGAACAAATCCTATTCAATATGTTTGAATATAGTTACAATAGGCTTGAGAGAGAAGGAGAAAGAAGAAATATAGAAGAAGAGAGTCTTTTTGCACTTTGGAAATTATGAGACTTGTATTGCGTTTGAATGGCTCTTTTCTCTTCCTTTTATTTGCTCTTGGCCGCCCCCCTAGGGCTTCCCTTCCATCTTGAGAATTCTCTTTTAAGTCCTTGGAAAAATTTCTTGTGTAGATGTGACACCATCTTGCTTACTTGTCACAACTTGATTGGATGATTGTCTTGGCCTTGCTTACTTGACACTCGTTGATTGGATGAGATTTATCATCACTTAGTGGCTGTTAGAATATTAGAACAAAATGTAAAACATGCACCAAATTCAAGTTCAAAGCATTGCCAAATATTCTACAATCAATCCCCTCAAATTTGGAAGAACATTTCATCACAATTGAAGACAAAAATTCCGGCCAGCTCTATTGTCTCACATGCTGAATTTTCAGCATGTGCTATATTCTCAAGACTTTGAAATGTTACCATATTACAACACATCAATCCCTTGAATTTTGAGAAGCAAATTTTTCAACATTAATACACAAAAATCGCCAACCATAATGTCTCACATGCTAAATTTTCAGCATGTGCTACATTTGCTAGAAAGTTTGAAATGTTACCTTGTGTAGCTTCCTCCATTATGTCACTAACCTTGTGTAGCTTATTCTCCACCAATTGAGATGCCAACTAAGCTCCACATAAGCTCCACCAAGGCTGCATTAGGCGTGTGCATAGTCTCTAACATGTGCTGAATTGTATTTTTGTAAACTTTGTAAAATGGTGCACAATAATTACGCATGTATGGTATATTCCAATCAGCCCTATTTTGAATATTCTAGAACACTTTAATATGTATTGAATATGTAAAAAGTGTCTAGATACATGCTACATAGCATGCCAAAAACGTTCTATGTGTTATGTTCGTAGAAAAATGAATTTTTGACTTTTGTCGATTACGCGAATTTTCTCCGATTAAATTCAAACATTTTTCACATGTTATATATTATGTCAGACATACAATATACATAAAATAACTTGAATATTCATCTCTAATGGCTGATCAAATTTGGCGCCCACATGTGCTTAAAAAGTGAATTTGAAATCTCCACAATTTGGCCTTAATTGGGGGTGATTTGTGTGTGCCAACATGGAATGATTTTATGGCTGAGTGTACCATGTTAGCCACGAAATTTGTGGCCATTTTTGAAGTGTAGGGCTGTCAACCTATATATGGCAAGTACGTGACACGTTGGCGAAGTTGTAGTTGTCACCGTACGACAATTTTTGGTTTAGAACCTTGTAACGTGTCGTAATAATTTTGTGATCACCATGACTTATATCATATGATATATGACCTGAATATACTCATAAATATGAGGTAAGTATAGTGGTGTGACGTTGACGTACGTTTGTAATATATGTAACGTGTCGATAGTACGTTAGAATATATGTGTATTGTGCCTTTTAAAAAAATATGAATATATATATTAATATATAAAAACGTGTGATGGTAGTAGAAGGAGACTTTCATCTTCAATTTGTTGTCATCATGTTTTCCAAATATATCTCCATTTAATGAACTACTTAGTTCATTTAACTAAGTACTTCACTTAATAAACTAGTTTAGTTCATTAATGGTGGCACCTGAAAATAGTTCAAACACAAATGTTGCCATTTGATGTAAGCTTTAAAGCTTCATGGCTTTTAGTACGGCAACATATATAAAGTATATAAGGCAGTTTGTTGCAAAAACGTGTCAAGTAATAAATTGTGCCATGCATTTCTTTAACATACGTTATTTAAATCATGCATTTTGTGAATCACTCAAACTCTTTTTCTCAACAATCTCCCCCTTTTGATGATTTACAAAATAACCTTAGTTCATGATTAAATTTAATCGCCCCCCTCCAATGTGTACAAATTCAAATTTCGAATTTCAAATTTCGAATTTTGAATTCTCTCCCCCTTGATTTTTGCAATCAATCACTCTCGCTCCCTCTTAAATCATGCACTCTCTCTCCCTTTATTTTGGAAATAAAATCAAAAGTGCATGTAAAGATGGAAAGACATATCAAGCTATATCAAATCAGCAGAAATCATGCCTAATTTTGAGCGTAGATTTTCGTACGTGGCTTGATTTAGTGCCTTAGTGAATATGTGGCTACTTGTGCTTCAGTGCGTATATGATCTATAACATATCACCATTATTCACGTGATCACGAAGAAAGTGATATCGTACTTCTATGTGCTTTGCTTTAGAGTGTAGTACGGGTTCTTAGACAAGTTTATAGCACTCATACTATCACAATAAATTGGAATACGATTTACCGTGATACCAAAATCAGAAAGTTGTTTTTTAACCATAGATTTGTGTGCACAAAGACTAAGTGTCATGTATTCAGCTTCGGTAGTAGATAATGCCACACTTGCTTGCTTTTCGAAAACCATGAAATTAGTGAATTTCCTATAAATTGACAAGTGCCACTTGTGCTTTTTCTATCTATTTTACATCCACCATAATCCGCATCAGTATAAGCATGCAAGTCAAATTCACAATTTTTATCATACCAAATTCCTAAAGTGGGGGTGTGCTTAATGTATCGAAATATTCTTTTCACAGCATTATAATGAGACACTTTAGGTTGGCTTTGAAACGTGCACACATACAATACTAAACATGATATCGGGTCTACTTGCGGTAGATATAAAGCAAAGAACCAATCATAGACCTATATAAAGCATTATCAAAGTCTTTTCCATTTTTCTTTATCTAGTTTAGTGGTGACACTCATAGGGTGGGGGATGGTTTCAAGTTCTCAAAATTGAACTTTTTAATCATGTCATTCACATATTTAACTTGACTTATGTGAATACCTTTACTAGTTTGTTTAATTTGCAAGCCAAGAAATAATTCAATTCACCAACCATAGACATTTCAAACTCGGATTTTATGCGAATTTCAAATTCTTCAACAAGTTTATGAGATGTAGATCCAAAAATGATGTCATCAACATAAATTTGAATGATTAGTAAATCCGATTTATCTTGTTTCAGAATAAGGTGCTATCTATGGTGCCTCTTTTAAATCCATTTTCTAGAAGAAAAGTAGCAAAACGATCATACCAAGCCCTAGGTGCTTGCTTTAAACCATATAGTGCCTTCTTTAATTTGTACACGTGATCAGGGTATTTCAAATCTTCAAAACCGGTGGTTGCTTCACGTATACTTCTTCTTGTAAAACCATTTAAAAATGCACTTTTTACGTCCATTTGATAGAGTTTAAAACCTTTCATGCAAGCAATAGCAAGTAATAGTCGTATGGCTTCTAAACGTGCTACGGGTGCAAATTTTCGTAGTCTATTCCTTCTTCTTGATTATATCCTTGTGCTACAAGTCTCGCCTTTTCTAACAACTTTACCTTCTTCATTCATTTTATTTCTAAACACCCACTTTGTGCCTATTATTGTCTTATCTTGTGGTCGTGGCACTAAATCTCATACATCATTTCTTACGAATTGATTTAATTCATCATGCATAGCATCAATCCAAGAAGAATCACTCAAAGCATCAAAAACGTTCTTAGGTTCAATTTCGGATATCATAGCATGAAATTGGTTTATTTCATCCGAAGTTATTCTTCTACGTGGTCGGACACCTTGAGTATATCGCCTATGATAAGTCATGTGGGTGATTCCTATGCCATCTTGGTTGATTATTCTCTAAGTTTCATGCATTTCTAAGTGATCATGCATTTCTAGTGTGTTGGATTCATCATGCATGACACTTCTTCTATCATCTAACACGGGCTTTAGTTCAAAATCATCGTCATATTCTTTATCTTTTTCAACCTCGCCAAATTCATTAAACTTCACATGAATAGATTCTAAAATTTGTCTAGTGATGGGATCATAACATCTATATGCTTTAGAATTCACAGAATATCCAACAAAAATGCATTCAATTGATTTAGATTCAAATTTATCTAAATTATCTTTTGTATTCAAAACAAAGCATTTGCAACCAAACACAAAAGTAATCAATTTTAGGCATGCGATCATTTACTATCTCATAAGGAGTTTCATTTATTTTCTTTCTAATTGACAAACGATTAACTATATAGCATGCACAATTTACGGCTTCCTCCACAAAAATCTAGGCAACTTATTTTCAACAACATGGTTCTAGCGATTTCTTGTAGTGTCCTATTCTTTCTTTCTACTACTCCATTTAATTGTGGTGTTCTAGGTGGCGAAAACTCGTGTTTAATTCCTTTTTCTTCGCAAAACGCAATCATGTCCTTGTTTTTAAATTCACGCCTCTATCGCTTCTAATCTTTTTCACATTCAAACCATATTCATTTTCAAGTTGTTTTATTAGTTTCGCAATTTCAATGGCACTATCATCTTTATTTGCAAGAAATAAAGTCCATGTATAGAGAGAAAAATCATCAACGATAACACATGCATAATGGCGTCCCAAGACTCTTAGTACGACTAGGACCAAACAAATCAATGTGTAGTAATTCTAAAACTCTAGACGTGCTAATTTCATTTTTGGGTTTAAGTGACTCGCGTGTTTGTTTGCCTTTAATACAAGATTCACACAACTGAAAGTTGTCTAAATCAAGTTTAGGCAATCCTCGTATTAGGTTCTTTCGTTGAAGTTTTTCAAGCTTGAGATGCCAATGTGTCCTAATCGCCTATGCCACAAATTAACGTTAGGTTCATTTGATATAAAACACTTAACCTTAGCGTCTAACATGTCATCATAGAAACGTAAAAATATTTCCTTCCCTTTTTCCTTTTAATATGTTTCTCCATTTTATTTATTATGTTGCAATATGGATGAGTGAAACACATCAAAACCGTTGTCAATAAACTGTGAGATGCTAAGTAGATTATAGGATAGATTACTTACCAAGAAGACGTTGGAGATTTGAAGCGTACTTGGGCTTCCGATTGTACCTTTTCCAATGATTCTTCCTTCATTGTTGTCTCCAAAGGTCACCGATCCACCTTTTGTAACCTTCTTCAACTTTGAACAAGCTCGGGTCACCCGTCATGTGCCTCGAGCAACCACTGTCAAGGAACCACTTGATTGATGTGCCTTTAGATGTATGGGTTCCCTGCAATGTAAACAACGATTTAGGTACCCTTTTATTTTGGGTCCTTACGAGTTAGTTATTCACCTCTTTGTAAAAGTACCTTTCGGTACCCATACTTGGGTGATCTTTCTCGGTCTAGAAATGGGAGAATGTAGATGAAGAAGCAACATAGTAGACATGAGGTGAGAATATATTTGGCCTTGGCCGAGTATTCCCTTATGCATGTTGTATGGTTGTGTTTTTGATATGTTCTTGTGTGTGTGTGCATAGTGCGTGATGCATGTCGTGTATGCATTAATGGTTTCTTCTCATATCTATGGCACATAATTATATCTTGTATGATATGAAGAAGAAGCATGATGAGATGAAGGGAGAGGGGGCCTAGGCGTCTTCTTAGGCGCCATATATGTCTTGGTGTTTCTATTTTCTTAGACAAAATGAATTTGGTTGGTTATTTGATGTCTCGTTTTTCTCAATGTATCCTAATCCGGTTTTATCACTATCATGTTTTGTGATGAAATGATGCATCTAGCATGTTAGTTCCGTGTCAAATTGTTTCACCATTTTCTCTAAATCCGTATTCCTTGATTTCAAATTTGAAATCTCGGATTTCATTTCATTATTTTGTGTCGTTAATGATGAGATCTCTAACTTCAATGCATTTATGATGCAAGACGACTCTTCTTTTGAATCGTTTAATTGAGAAACAAGATTTGTGTTAGAAGATTCTAACAACTTCTTGTCTTCAATTAATCGTTTCTTTTCTTTTGCGAGAGTCTTGTGAATTTGTGCAATTCTAAATATTGACTAAAAAGATCATCATATGAAGGTTCAGAATCAGAGTCAGAATCGAAGATACCTCGTTTGATGCTTTGGATACAAAGCATACTTGGGCCGTCTCTTCTTGGTATCAGTCTCAGAGTCGGATGTGTCACTCCAAGTGGAGGCCTTGAGAGCTCTTCTCCTTTGTTTAGGTTCTGAGACGAGTCTAGTTTTGGTCCGATCCTTGTCAAGGTGTTTGTTTGTTTGTTTGTCCTTGTTAGGGCAGTCATATGACAAGTGTCCAAGTTTCCCGCATTCATAGCACTTTACGTCCTTGTCATTACTTTTATTTTTATTTCTTTTAGTCGAAGTAGCCTTAGGTTTGTTTTTAAATGACTTTCTCATAAATTTTCTCAAACCTTTAGCCAATAGTATTAGATCATCATTATCTGATTCGGAATCACTATCATCTACGTGATCGGAGAAGTAGAGACGTATTCATTTGATTTAAAAGCAATAGTCTTACCTTGTTTTGACGTTGATTCCGATTTCCTTAATGTAAGTTTGTTTTCGTATACCTTTAGCGATCCGATTAGTTCCTCCATTTTTATTGATTTCGTTTCTTTACTCTCCTCTATTGCTGTGACTTTAGGGTCCCATTCGGATGGAAGACTTCGTAATACCTTTTGGATTTTCCTGCATGGAGAAAGCTTTGCCAAGAGACTCAAGAGAATTATAGATGTTAGTCAATCGTAAATCCATATCAACAATAGACTCATTTGGCAATAATTTGAAGGACTAAGTGTGGACATAAGCATATTAATCTTAGACTCCTTACTTGGCTAGTCCCTTCATGTTTCATCTCAAGAATTCTCCACATCTCTTGAGCACTAGAGCAATTAGATACGTAACTAGATTCACTTTTGCTTAGCCGTTTAAAAGTAATTGCATGGCTCTATCATTCATACTTAGTCTCTTTTTGTCATCACTAGTGTATTCTTGTTTTGGTTTTACAACCTCTAGTGTGACACCATCTACAGTATATTTAGAGGGAAAAATGGACGTCTTCTATAATAGACCATAGATCAATATCAATAGCCATAAGAAAGTTTCATCTAAGTTTCCATTGGATAAAGGACTCACCATCAAAAGAGGAGGCCTTTGACTCGACATACCTTCTTGTTCGTTTTGAAGCTAGTGGTTGCCATCTCATTTAGATCGTTGGATCTCCTTGTTGTGAGTGTGCCTGCGCTCTGATACCACTTGTAGGACCTGTAAGGCACCACTATAAGGGGGGTTGAATAGTGGGTGCAGAAAATTTGGTTTTTAAAATATTTTGACTCAAAAACCAACTTCTGAAAACAGTTTCTGTTTTCATATCCTGTTTTGAAATTTGAAAGACTAGGTTACAGGCCTTGAAAAATTCAAAATTTGGAGCGATTCTACTCTTAGATGTTTTGAGTATCTCCTAAAGATCAAAATTCAACCTCTAACCCTTGAAAAATTGTTGTGGCAGATTGCGCAAATATACAGAACTCAGTAGTCTGATTTAAAAATTTATTCCGATTAATCCGTAACTCTAAATGGTCTGAAAATTTAATGACAAACCCCTTAAGATATGTACTTTAATGGGTTGAAACATTTTGAAAAGTTACTTTGGGAAGTATGTCAAATATGTTCAAGTTCTCAACCATTGCAAGTCTGAAAATCAGATTGCACTAGTCTCAGAACTATTAACGTTTGAATGATTATACTTGTCCAAATGGGTTGAAACTTACGCCAAATGAAACTTAGGAGGTGTGGATATGTTTTGAAAATTTTACAATTTTTGAAATTCTTTTCTATTTTTAAGATTGCGATGAAATGGATGCAGAATGCTGGAAACTGAAAGTACCGTGCAGTAAAGTAAAGAACACAAGGAATTTCATACTGGTTCGGTTAAATCAACCTACTCCAGTCTTCGAGAACACCTTCCTCGGTTATCACTAAACAAAATTAACACCTTACACAAGGGTTTCTGGAGTTACACACCAACTCCAACCCTTTACAAACGATACAAGCAATCACAATGATCACGAACACCACCACCGAACGGATGAAGGTTTGATCACACCTTGATCAACCTTTTACAACAATAATGCATGTATGGTGGCATGAACAAAGCCTATTCAATATGTTTGAATATAGGTACAATAGGCTTGAGAGAGAAGGAGAAGAAAGAAATATAAAGAGAGAGAGTAGAGAGTCTTTTTGCACTTTGGAAATTATGAGACTTGTATTGCATTTGAATGGCTCTTTTTCTTTCTTTTTTGCTTGGCCGCCCCCTAGGGCTTCCCCTCCATCTTGAGAATTCTCTTTTAAGTCCTTGGAAGAATTCCTTGTGTAGATGTCACATCATCTTGCTTACTTGGCAGAACTTGATTGGATGATTGTCTTGGCCTTGCTTACTTGGCACTCCTTATTGGATGAGATTTGTCATCACTTAGTGGCTGTAAAAATCTGAGAATAAAATGTAAAACATGCGCCAAATTGAAGTTCAAAACATTGTCAAATATTCTACAATCAATCCCCACAAATTTGGAAGCAAATTTCATCACAATTGAAGACAAAATTTCGGCCAGCTCTATTGTCTCACATGCTGAATTTTCAGCATGTGCTATATTCTCAAGACTTTGAAATGTTACCATATTACTACACATCAATCCCTTGAATTTCGAGAAGCAAATTTTTCAACATTAATACAAAAATCGCCAACCATAATGTCTCACATGCTAAATTTTCACATGTGCTACATTTGCTAGAAAGTTTGAAATGTTACCTTGTGTAGCTTCTTCCATTATGTCACTAACCTTGTGTAGCTTATTCTCCACCAATTGAGATGCCAACTAAGCTCCACATAAGCTCCACCAAGGCTGCATTAGGCGTGTGCATAGTCTCTAACATGTCCTGAATTGTATTTTTGTAAACTTTGTAAAATAGTGCACAATAATTACGCATGTATGGTATATTCCAATCAGCCCTATTTTGAATATTCTAGAACACTTTAATATGTATTGAATATGTAAAAAGTGTCTAGATACATGCTACATGTCATGCCAAAAACGTTCTATGTGTTAAGTTCGTAGAAAACCGAATTTTTGACTTTTGTCGATTACGCGAATTTTCTCCGATTAAATTCAAACTTTTTGTACATGTTAATATATTATGTCACACTTAATATACATAAAATAACTTGAATATTCATCTCTAATGACTGACCAAAGTTTGCGCCCACATGTGCTTAAAAAGTGAATTTGGAATCTCCACAATTTGGCCTTAATGGGGGTGATTTGTGTATGCCAACATGGAATGATTTTATGGCTGAGTGTACCATGTGAGCCACAAAATTTTGGCCATTTTTGAAGTGTAGGGGCTGGCCATCTATATATGGCAAGTATGTGACATGTTGGCGAAGTTTCAATTTTTTGGTTTAGAACCTTGTAACGTGTCGTAATAATTTTGTCATCACCATGACTTATATCATATGATATAAGACCTGAATATACTCATAAATATGAGGTAAGTATAGTGGTGTGACATTGACGTACGTTCGTAATATAGGTAATGTGTTGGTAGTACGTTGGAATATATGTGTATTGTGCCTTTTAAAAAAATCTGAATATATATATTATATATATAAAAACGTGTGATGAGTAGTAGAAAGAGACTTTCCGTTCTTCAATTTGTTGCCATCATGCCTTTCCAAATGTATCTCCATTTAATGAACTACTTAGTTCATTTAACTAAGTACTTCACTTAATGAACTAGTTTAGTTCATTAATGGTGGCACCTGAAAATAGTTCAAACATAACAAATGTTTGCCATTTGATGCAAACTTTAAAGCTTCATGGCTTTTTAGTATGGCAACATTATATGTAAAGTATATAAGGCAAGTTTGTTGCAAAAACGTGTCAAGTAATAAATTGTGTCATGCATTCTTTAACACATGTTATTTAAATCATGCATTTTGTGAATCACTCAAACTCTTTTTCTCAACACTACTGACACTTATATATATCAAGAACATACGTCAATGTCACACCAATATCTACACCTCATATTAATGAGTATATTCAGATCTTATATCATATGAATAAGTCATGGTGATGACAAAATTATAACGACCCGTTACAAGGCTATAAACCGAAAATTGTCGAATTGGGTGACCTACCGAAACTTCACCGACGTGTCACATACTTTCCATATAAAGATGGCCAGCTGATATACTTCAAAAATAGACAAAAATTTTGTGGCTCACATGTTCAATCAGCCACTAAAGCATTCCATGTTGGTACACACAAATCACCAACAATTTAGGCCAAATTTGTGAGATTTCAAATTCAATTCTTTTAAGCACATAGGGTGACTATACCATCAGCCATTAGAGATGAATATACACTTTATTTTATGATTATTATGTGTTACATAACATATATGACATGTGCATGAAGTTTGAATTTAATCGGAGAAAAATCGCGTAATCGACGAAAGTCGAAAATTCGATTTTCTACGAACACAACATATGGAACGTTTTTTGGCATAAGATGTAACATGTATCTAGACACTTTTTACACATTCAAGACATGTTAAAGTGTTCTAAAAAAATTCAAATTAGGGTTGATTGCAATTTACCATATATGTGTAAATATTGTGCATTATTTGATAAAGTTTACTAAAGTGAAATTTCAGCACATGCCTAGCCATATCACACGCCTATTTCACCATCAATGGAGCCTAGGTAGAGCATAGTTGACATCTAAATTGGTGGAGAATATGCCACACAAGGTTAGTGACATAAAAGAGGGCACTACATATGGAAGGAATTCAAAATAGCCACATGCTGAAAATTTCAGCACATGCTACTAAGGGTGGCCGATTTTATGGACTTAATGGTGCATAATTTGCATCCCAAAATTTAAGGGATTGAAGGTTGGTAGTATGGCAATATTTTGACTACTTTTTGGCACATGTTTTATAAGTTTTTTTTTTCAGATTTTTACAGCTCATTAAAGGATGCCAAGTTGGACCAATCATCAAGTGACTAGTAAGCAAGGTCAAGTCATCCTTCCAATCATAGTGTGCCAAGTAAGCAAGATGTTGTCATTTTTACACAAGTAAATCTTCCAACGGCATTAAAAAGAATTCTCAAGAAATAAAAGAAGACCTAGGGGGCGGCCAAGCATGCATAAAAGAACAGAAGTAGTGCGTGCAAACAAAGCCAAGACAACTCTCACATTTCTCTCAAGTGCAAAAGGATCTTCTACTCTCTTCTTCTACCTTTCTTTCTTCTTCTTCTTCTCTCAAGCCTATTGTTCGTATAATCTTGATATTATATAGGTTCTGAATATACCACCATTCACGTTTCAATTGTTGTAAAAGGTTGATCAAGGTGTGATCAAACCTTCATTCGTTCGGTGGTGTTATCTGTGATCTGTTTGCTTGATTGTATTGTTTGTAAAAGGGTAGAGTTAGTGTCTAACTCCAGTCACCCTTGTGGTAAGGTGTTTATTGTGTTTAGTGATAACCGTGGAAGGTGTCCTCGAAGACAGGAATAGGTTGCCATCATGCCTTTTCCAAATATATCTCCATTTAATGAACTACTTAATTCATTTAACTAAGTACTTCACTTAATGAACTAGTTTAGTTCATTAATGGTGGCACCTGAAAATAGTTCGAACACAACAAATGTTTGCCATTTG